>JACBWW010001758.1:0-11637 GCA_020086605.1 Lanius collurio
GGTATTAGACCAACTGATACAACTGGACAAGGCAAACAGCACTCTTCATTTTGTGAACAGGACCATCCAAATCATGTCAGTAGCTGTCTGTTATATTTTTAAGGGCTGTCTGCTAAGCCAGACACAGCCCACACAAAACTGGTTACTCTACTGGGGGCAGAGGAAGGTTATCAAGAGCTGAATAAAAATGTGGGTGTTGAAAAGATGCAAGAGAAGAGGCAGTGGTGGTGGGGGGGAGGTATTTCATTGTATCACTGGAAGTTTTAGCCATTTCTCAGAGTATGACCTGCTGTCATACTCATGAAGATGTGAAGATCTTCAGCATTTGGCAGGTTTGGGCCTTTAGTGAAGATTTTCTTTTCATAATGGCAAGACATGACCATGATTTGATGTTGAACTATTGTATGCCTTTTCTAGAGAAGGTTTGGAAGGAGAACAGTGTGCCAGGGTAGAGGTAGCAGTATTCCTGTTTTCTTGAAAGGAGACCTAGGATGTAAAATATTTCACAGACTGTATCAGATCTCTCTGGTTGTTCTTATCAGTTCCTGTGATTAATGGAGGATATTTTTTTTCCACAAGTTCACATCCACAAATACAAAATTCAGGCTTTGTCAAAACCAGAATCTTATATGACACTTGCCAGTTTACTCATGCTAACTAGCTGAGCTGAAGGGCTGTGACTAAAGTCTGCAAGTTAAGAGCAAGCCCCTGGTTATTCGTTTTCTGACTGGGGGACATGTCCACCCCATTTCTGTGGTTGCCTCTGTGTGTGTGTGTGTTTGAAGACCCTTTTGGCTTCCACCAAGTTTATAATCAACTAGAAAAGATGAAAGAAGGGATGATTCTTCACCCAAGACAGATGAAGAATGGATACATAAGGTGATATTCACCTCACCTTTTTAGATAGTCACAAGTGGGGTGCCATGCCATATAATCATAGAATCACAATGTAGTTTGGATTGGAAGGGACCTTTAAAGATCATCTAGTCCAACCTCCCTCCAATAAGCAGGGACATCTTTAGCCAGGTAAGGTTGCTCAGTGTCTTATCCAGCCTGACTGGATATTTCCAGGGATGAGGCATTCACCACCTTCTTGGACAAGCTGTTTCAATTGTGTATGACCTTCATTTTAAAAACCCCCTCTTCCTTATTATCAATCTAAATTGTCCCATTTTTTTAGTTAAAAATTATTACCACTTGTCCTATTGCAACAGTCCCTGCTAAAAAGTCTGTTGCTGTCTTACCTATAAACCCTGCAGTAAGGTGTTTTGGGAGCCTCCTCTTCCCCAGGCTGAACAGCCCCAACTCAGCCTTCCTTGTAGGAGAGATGCTCCATCTCTTCAATCCTCTTCAGCAATGACCTAGCTGTGTGGGTTGTCCCAACAGCCCGTGGTGAGAAGAGGCAGGTTCACTTTATACACCACCACCTGCATCACCATTTCAGCTTTGAGCCTACCAGGGAGTGACTCTCCTACACAAGAGCTGAATAATGCCACCCTCAGTGACTTGTCCAGCTTAACACAGCTGTGGGAGAGCTGAAAACTGAGTCCCTTCAGGAACAAAGCCAGAATCTCCAGCAGCTGTCCTCTGTCCTGTTAGCCATACTTTCTGTCCATCACTTGCAGTAGAAGGTGCCAGTAACAGGTTTCTATGAACCTTAGCAAGTTCTGCTATAGATCTGAGCTCCCCAAATGTGGTAGGAAGCAAAGTCAATGTCTTCAGAGTTCAGTCTGCACACACAGTTTGGGAGAGGAAGAAGGACATCACTGCACAGACAGCCAGTTTTTCGGCTAGTAGATAAAAATTTACCATATTAGATATCTTGATGTTGGCATAAAATTGCTTCACATCAGACAGCTGAAACCGTACATGACACTTTGCATCTGGCTTGTTCCCCAGATCAACAGTGGGAACATGAACGGGGTGTTCCAGGAAATGCCCATAAGGATTTTCTCTTTTGTTTGTCATTGCTCATCTTTCTCTGTGGTTCATTTTCCCACTGTTCTCTCAGGAACTGTATGTGGTACAGACCATTCATATTACTTTAACTATAGGTTGCTGGGATCACAGCTGGATGAAATATTATTAGGGAAATGACTACATATTGTGGGTAGCTGTCAATGCTCCTGTTATATGTTGCTGAGGAGTTCACACAGAGCACTAAGCTGTGCATCACATATTATTCTTCACAAATGGATTGTCTGCACAGAGCATCTATTGCCTTGCACTTACAGTGACTGCAAAAATTGAATTATGCCAGTTTTCTGTGAAAATCAGGGAAAGGTCTGAATATTTTGAATGGTTGTTCTCTTCCTTTCATGGCTTTGAGGTGTGAGTCCTGTTTGTCTTTCTTTTATGGGAAAATATCTGTAGTTTACTGCAAAGTTGCTTGCTTTGACACTTATGTCAAGGGTGTGAACCTGAGCAGACAAGGCAAGCTGGTTTTTTGTATTCGGGAGTGTCTGAGGGCTGTTCTCCATTCCATTCTGCATGCAGGCAGATGGGGGTCCTTGGGTTAAAGAGTGACTTTGCACCCAGACAGGGCCGGCACAGAGGCAGGAGCCTGGTGGGGCTGTTGCTGGGTGTGTGTGTTCCCCAGCTGCCCCACTATCTGGCTGCATTCACGCTCATGCCGGGACTGTGCAGGGACACGGTGCCAGAAGGTGGCACTCCAGGTCCTCTAACACATGTCCAGGGCTGTGTTGATCCCCTCAACACACCTCAAAGGTGCCAGCGCTGCTGGATGTGTCGGTGCAGACACACCGGGGCGGGCTGAGAGCTGCTTATCTGCACAGGCTTCGAGTGCTGCCCTGGTTTGTTCCCCGCGCTGGGAAGCAAAGGTACATCCCAGAGCCCGGGGGTGCATCCGTGTGCCTCTGCTAAGCCGAGGTCTGAGCTCTCAGTGGGACCATCCTCCCTGCCTGCTCACATGCTCCCCAGCAGAGCTTTGGCCAGTGCCTTTAGCATTGTCCAAGCAATGCCTGGGCAGGGTTGGAAGCAGTGCCCTGTCCAGATACTCTCCTTACACAGGCCTTAGGTGCCAGGCTGGCTTGGTTTTGGAAAGGAGAGAGTTTCCCACTGCAGGACAGTCATGCTGTGATGCTTGTCCTCTGAGCCAATGAACCAGCCTGGCTCTTTTTAAATTCAGTGTTACATAGGGAACTGATAAAACTGCTGATCTTGCTTGTGTGTTGGGGAGAGTGACCCTGGCAAGTTGGTCTTGCTCTAACAAGCAGAGAAGTATAGAGATTTAAAAAGTAATTACAAAGCAGGCTACGGACTTGAAAGAATTAGTGGGCTATTAAAGATTTGAACTTAATAACAAGCTTGACTACTTCCCTACCAAAACACTGTTCCCATCCTCATGGCCAATTAGTGCTGCCACCTTTACACTCCAGTGCAATGGCCCCTGTCTTTCCCTCCCATGCTCTTCCTGACAGTGCATTCTCAGCTAACATAGACATCTCAATATTTGATCATCCTGCAGCCTTCCAGCACATTTACTGACTGGTCAGTTGGTGTAAACTGTCCCTCAGCTGTTGGTCTGGCATGTCAGTGCAAGGATCTCCTCCACCATGCAGACAGCTTTGCTGCTTGAGATTACAGAGGATCTCTGACTTTCTTGATCTGTATGGTTATTTGCTGGCTTATTAGACTGACTATGTAAGAGAAAAGAATATTTTTACTGCTGAAGTTCAGCAGTTCCTAGTTATGCATGTTCCTTGAGAACTAGAACGAGTTGTACCTATTCAGCACCTTGTTGTCACTGAATTTTTCAATTGCTATGATGCTTACAAAGTGCACATAGAGCTCACATAAATATTCTTATAATTTCCTGTTAGGGGTATGATGCAGATACTTCATTGTCAAAAAGTCTTTAACAACAGCCCTGATAATGGCTTAAATGATAATTTAACCCACACCCTTCCACTTGCCAAAGATGAGTGACTGAGTCTGGCTTACTGGAATGTGATTAAATGAAGTATCTCTGATAAATTTCTATATGTTTCCCTGGTAAGCAATTTTCACTTTGTTATATTACAGTAGCCAGTAGCCTTATGAAGAAAAGGAAAATATTTGTCCAGTAGGACATAATAAATTTCATTATAGACTTTAAATTTTCATGCATGAAATGTTTAAAGTGGAGCAGACTGATCTAAAACCACACTGGCCTTTCCTGAGCTCAGGAGAAGCTGCTTCATCTCCTTTCAAAAGTGCATGAAATTCCCTCTGCAGAGGAAGCCTGGTGGTAGACGGAAGCAATATAGATGTTGGCTGTGTTTCAAACCCGAGGAAAACCAACACCATCTGAAAGCCAGTATTATAAATAATTAGTTAGGATCATTTTTGATAAGTTGATTGTGCCCCATAAAAGAGTGATTGTGAAACCCACCGTATCCCCAGCAACTTGGACATAATCCAGTTTTTACAGTGGAGCAAGATTAAGTTAAATCACTTTTCCAAATAACCATCATTTGTTTGATTTGCTTTCATGAGGGCGTTTGGTTATGTCAGTGGTTGTCAGATGCAGACTGACGCTTGTGACGTCTTGTGCCTTTCAACTTGAGAAAGTCATATAAACTTTGTTGCCCTCCAGTTAGATGGAGCAATGGTCTTTTGAAAATGAATGAAATCCTGTAGCCCTCAGCCCTGAAATGTGATGCTTGGGTCAACCTTCAGTGTTGCAGGAAGTCTGTATGGTGATGTTTTATGCTGTAAACCTACCTTCCATATATTAAAGGCATACTGAGAGTGGTGCTTAAATAAAGAATGACTGAGAGCCTTTATGTGCAGCTGCTTTCTGACTTGCTGAGGAAAATTTTTATAAAAGACACTTAGGCTTATATACAGACATCATCTAGTGGTACTCAGAAGCACAAAAGTTGGCTCATGGCGCTAAAAGGTGAGAGGGGTTTGGTTTTGAGAACTACAAGCTAAATCTACTCATAAAATTTTAGTCTGGCCATACTTTTCAGTGGATGAGCATTTTCTGTGCATGAGTTTTCATGGTCCAAAGATTTTTCTTATTAAGGATGAATACTGTGGCATTCCAGGAGGTGCATGCTTCCGGGAAGGATGTGACTCAAATAAAAATAAAAGAGAAAGCAAAATAAAAACTCATATGAAATGAAAAGTTGGTATCTCAAAAGCCTCAACAAAATACAGCCACCACTTCATATTAAATAGAACCCAGAATAAAACACAGTCTTCCAGATAAAAAACCTTTTGCTTCAGGGGAATATATTTTTGTAATAAATGAATAGAATCTAGGAGATTTTGTGAAGAATAATTTTCAGTGAAGAAGCAAGTGTTTTTATTTAATTTTCAGCAGCTGACATCTAATTCAGTCCCCTGATGCCACCTGAGTCCTTTTGTCACTACTGAAATACAACTAATCACTCATGATGATAACGATGATAACAATTTATATGCTGTAAAATTTCATATTAATCAAAGTGTCGACATTTTTTCCAGTATTGCTTGAGCTTAAGCAAAACCAATACATTTTTCCTCATAGACCCTCCATCAGAATTTCCTTTTTATGAAAGAAAAGAAAAGAAAAAGAAGAAAAAAAGAAAAAAACCCCAAAACACAAAGACCCATGAAATTTTTTTGCAGAGAAGCATTGAGATTTCCAGATCAGCAAATTTGTGTCTTGAGGCTCTTGAAATGTGGGAGTTCCAAGTAAAGTTTTACTCCAAATGTTGTCTGGGGACTGTACATGGATGACTGCAACACATTCGTTTTGCCTTTATTATTCTTGCACTGTAACCTGACTTTGGTTCAGGAAGAGGAAACCCATGACCTTTCACTGATTGGCTTCAATTAAGGCCATGGATTTCCTCTTCCTGAACCAAAGTCAGGTTACAGTGCAAGAATAATAAAGGCAAAACGAATGTGTTGCAGTCATCCATGTACAGTCCCCAGACAACATTTGGAGTAAAACTTTACTTGGAACTCCCACATTTCAAGAGCCTCAAGACACAAATTTGCTGATCTGGAAATCTCAATGCTTCTCTGCAAAAAAATTTCATGGGTCTTTGTGTTTTGGGGTTTTTTTCTTTTTTTCTTCTTTTTCTTTTCTTTTCTTTCATAAAAAGGAAATTCTGATGGAGGGTCTATGAGGAAAAATGTATTGGTTTTGCTTAAGCTCAAGCAATACTGGAAAAAATGTCGACACTTTGATTAATATGAAATTTTACAGCATATAAATTGTTATCATCGTTATCATCATGAGTGATTAGTTGTATTTCAGTAGTGACAAAAGGACTCAGGTGGCATCAGGGGACTGAATTAGATGTCAGCTGCTGAAAATTAAATAAAAACACTTGCTTCTTCACTGAAAATTATTCTTCACAAAATCTCCTAGATTCTATTCATTTATTACAAAAATATATTCCCCTGAAGCAAAAGGTTTTTTATCTGGAAGACTGTGTTTTATTCTGGGTTCTATTTAATATGAAGTGGTGGCTGTATTTTGTTGAGGCTTTTGAGATACCAACTTTTCATTTCATATGAGTTTTTATTTTGCTTTCTCTTTTATTTTTATTTGAGTCACATCCTTCCCGGAAGCATGCACCTCCTGGAATGCCACAGTATTCATCCTTAATAAGAAAAATCTTTGGACCATGAAAACTCATGCACAGAAAATGCTCATCCACTGAAAAGTATGGCCAGACTAAAATTTTATGAGTAGATTTAGCTTGTAGTTCTCAAAACCAAACCCCTCTCACCTTTTAGCGCCATGAGCCAACTTTTGTGCTTCTGAGTACCACTAGATGATGTCTGTATATAAGCCTAAGTGTCTTTTATAAAAATTTTCCTCAGCAAGTCAGAAAGCAGCTGCACATAAAGGCTCTCAGTCATTCTTTATTTAAGCACCACTCTCAGTATGCCTTTAATATATGGAAGGTAGGTTTACAGCATAAAACATCACCATACAGACTTCCTGCAACACTGAAGGTTGACCCAAGCATCACATTTCAGGGCTGAGGGCTACAGGATTTCATTCATTTTCAAAAGACCATTGCTCCATCTAACTGGAGGGCAACAAAGTTTATATGACTTTCTCAAGTTGAAAGGCACAAGACGTCACAAGCGTCAGTCTGCATCTGACAACCACTGACATAACCAAACGCCCTCATGAAAGCAAATCAAACAAATGATGGTTATTTGGAAAAGTGATTTAACTTAATCTTGCTCCACTGTAAAAACTGGATTATGTCCAAGTTGCTGGGGATACGGTGGGTTTCACAATCACTCTTTTATGGGGCACAATCAACTTATCAAAAATGATCCTAACTAATTATTTATAATACTGGCTTTCAGATGGTGTTGGTTTTCCTCGGGTTTGAAACACAGCCAACATCTATATTGCTTCCGTCTACCACCAGGCTTCCTCTGCAGAGGGAATTTCATGCACTTTTGAAAGGAGATGAAGCAGCTTCTCCTGAGCTCAGGAAAGGCCAGTGTGGTTTTAGATCAGTCTGCTCCACTTTAAACATTTCATGCATGAAAATTTAAAGTCTATAATGAAATTTATTATGTCCTACTGGACAAATATTTTCCTTTTCTTCATAAGGCTACTGGCTACTGTAATATAACAAAGTGAAAATTGCTTACCAGGGAAACATATAGAAATTTATCAGAGATACTTCATTTAATCACATTCCAGTAAGCCAGACTCAGTCACTCATCTTTGGCAAGTGGAAGGGTGTGGGTTAAATTATCATTTAAGCCATTATCAGGGCTGTTGTTAAAGACTTTTTGACAATGAAGTATCTGCATCATACCCCTAACAGGAAATTATAAGAATATTTATGTGAGCTCTATGTGCACTTTGTAAGCATCATAGCAATTGAAAAATTCAGTGACAACAAGGTGCTGAATAGGTACAACTCGTTCTAGTTCTCAAGGAACATGCATAACTAGGAACTGCTGAACTTCAGCAGTAAAAATATTCTTTTCTCTTACATAGTCAGTCTAATAAGCCAGCAAATAACCATACAGATCAAGAAAGTCAGAGATCCTCTGTAATCTCAAGCAGCAAAGCTGTCTGCATGGTGGAGGAGATCCTTGCACTGACATGCCAGACCAACAGCTGAGGGACAGTTTACACCAACTGACCAGTCAGTAAATGTGCTGGAAGGCTGCAGGATGATCAAATATTGAGATGTCTATGTTAGCTGAGAATGCACTGTCAGGAAGAGCATGGGAGGGAAAGACAGGGGCCATTGCACTGGAGTGTAAAGGTGGCAGCACTAATTGGCCATGAGGATGGGAACAGTGTTTTGGTAGGGAAGTAGTCAAGCTTGTTATTAAGTTCAAATCTTTAATAGCCCACTAATTCTTTCAAGTCCGTAGCCTGCTTTGTAATTACTTTTTAAATCTCTATACTTCTCTGCTTGTTAGAGCAAGACCAACTTGCCAGGGTCACTCTCCCCAACACACAAGCAAGATCAGCAGTTTTATCAGTTCCCTATGTAACACTGAATTTAAAAAGAGCCAGGCTGGTTCATTGGCTCAGAGGACAAGCATCACAGCATGACTGTCCTGCAGTGGGAAACTCTCTCCTTTCCAAAACCAAGCCAGCCTGGCACCTAAGGCCTGTGTAAGGAGAGTATCTGGACAGGGCACTGCTTCCAACCCTGCCCAGGCATTGCTTGGACAATGCTAAAGGCACTGGCCAAAGCTCTGCTGGGGAGCATGTGAGCAGGCAGGGAGGATGGTCCCACTGAGAGCTCAGACCTCGGCTTAGCAGAGGCACACGGATGCACCCCCGGGCTCTGGGATGTACCTTTGCTTCCCAGCGCGGGGAACAAACCAGGGCAGCACTCGAAGCCTGTGCAGATAAGCAGCTCTCAGCCCGCCCCGGTGTGTCTGCACCGACACATCCAGCAGCGCTGGCACCTTTGAGGTGTGTTGAGGGGATCAACACAGCCCTGGACATGTGTTAGAGGACCTGGAGTGCCACCTTCTGGCACCGTGTCCCTGCACAGTCCCGGCATGAGCGTGAATGCAGCCAGATAGTGGGGCAGCTGGGGAACACACACACCCAGCAACAGCCCCACCAGGCTCCTGCCTCTGTGCCGGCCCTGTCTGGGTGCAAAGTCACTCTTTAACCCAAGGACCCCCATCTGCCTGCATGCAGAATGGAATGGAGAACAGCCCTCAGACACTCCCGAATACAAAAAACCAGCTTGCCTTGTCTGCTCAGGTTCACACCCTTGACATAAGTGTCAAAGCAAGCAACTTTGCAGTAAACTACAGATATTTTCCCATAAAAGAAAGACAAACAGGACTCACACCTCAAAGCCATGAAAGGAAGAGAACAACCATTCAAAATATTCAGACCTTTCCCTGATTTTCACAGAAAACTGGCATAATTCAATTTTTGCAGTCACTGTAAGTGCAAGGCAATAGATGCTCTGTGCAGACAATCCATTTGTGAAGAATAATATGTGATGCACAGCTTAGTGCTCTGTGTGAACTCCTCAGCAACATATAACAGGAGCATTGACAGCTACCCACAATATGTAGTCATTTCCCTAATAATATTTCATCCAGCTGTGATCCCAGCAACCTATAGTTAAAGTAATATGAATGGTCTGTACCACATACAGTTCCTGAGAGAACAGTGGGAAAATGAACCACAGAGAAAGATGAGCAATGACAAACAAAAGAGAAAATCCTTATGGGCATTTCCTGGAACACCCCGTTCATGTTCCCACTGTTGATCTGGGGAACAAGCCAGATGCAAAGTGTCATGTACGGTTTCAGCTGTCTGATGTGAAGCAATTTTATGCCAACATCAAGATATCTAATATGGTAAATTTTTATCTACTAGCCGAAAAACTGGCTGTCTGTGCAGTGATGTCCTTCTTCCTCTCCCAAACTGTGTGTGCAGACTGAACTCTGAAGACATTGACTTTGCTTCCTACCACATTTGGGGAGCTCAGATCTATAGCAGAACTTGCTAAGGTTCATAGAAACCTGTTACTGGCACCTTCTACTGCAAGTGATGGACAGAAAGTATGGCTAACAGGACAGAGGACAGCTGCTGGAGATTCTGGCTTTGTTCCTGAAGGGACTCAGTTTTCAGCTCTCCCACAGCTGTGTTAAGCTGGACAAGTCACTGAGGGTGGCATTATTCAGCTCTTGTGTAGGAGAGTCACTCCCTGGTAGGCTCAAAGCTGAAATGGTGATGCAGGTGGTGGTGTATAAAGTGAACCTGCCTCTTCTCACCACGGGCTGTTGGGACAACCCACACAGCTAGGTCATTGCTGAAGAGGATTGAAGAGATGGAGCATCTCTCCTACAAGGAAGGCTGAGTTGGGGCTGTTCAGCCTGGGGAAGAGGAGGCTCCCAAAACACCTTACTGCAGGGTTTATAGGTAAGACAGCAACAGACTTTTTAGCAGGGACTGTTGCAATAGGACAAGTGGTAATAATTTTTAACTAAAAAAATGGGACAATTTAGATTGATAATAAGGAAGAGGGGGTTTTTAAAATGAAGGTCATACACAATTGAAACAGCTTGTCCAAGAAGGTGGTGAATGCCTCATCCCTGGAAATATCCAGTCAGGCTGGATAAGACACTGAGCAACCTTACCTGGCTAAAGATGTCCCTGCTTATTGGAGGGAGGTTGGACTAGATGATCTTTAAAGGTCCCTTCCAATCCAAACTACATTGTGATTCTATGATTATATGGCATGGCACCCCACTTGTGACTATCTAAAAAGGTGAGGTGAATATCACCTTATGTATCCATTCTTCATCTGTCTTGGGTGAAGAATCATCCCTTCTTTCATCTTTTCTAGTTGATTATAAACTTGGTGGAAGCCAAAAGGGTCTTCAAACACACACACACACAGAGGCAACCACAGAAATGGGGTGGACATGTCCCCCAGTCAGAAAACGAATAACCAGGGGCTTGCTCTTAACTTGCAGACTTTAGTCACAGCCCTTCAGCTCAGCTAGTTAGCATGAGTAAACTGGCAAGTGTCATATAAGATTCTGGTTTTGACAAAGCCTGAATTTTGTATTTGTGGATGTGAACTTGTGGAAAAAAAATATCCTCCATTAATCACAGGAACTGATAAGAACAACCAGAGAGATCTGATACAGTCTGTGAAATATTTTACATCCTAGGTCTCCTTTCAAGAAAACAGGAATACTGCTACCTCTACCCTGGCACACTGTTCTCCTTCCAAACCTTCTCTAGAAAAGGCATACAATAGTTCAACATCAAATCATGGTCATGTCTTGCCATTATGAAAAGAAAATCTTCACTAAAGGCCCAAACCTGCCAAATGCTGAAGATCTTCACATCTTCATGAGTATGACAGCAGGTCATACTCTGAGAAATGGCTAAAACTTCCAGTGATACAATGAAATACCTCCCCCCCACCACCACTGCCTCTTCTCTTGCATCTTTTCAACACCCACATTTTTATTCAGCTCTTGATAACCTTCCTCTGCCCCCAGTAGAGTAACCAGTTTTGTGTGGGCTGTGTCTGGCTTAGCAGACAGCCCTTAAAAATATAACAGACAGCTACTGACATGATTTGGATGGTCCTGTTCACAAAATGAAGAGTGCTGTTTGCCTTGTCCAGTTGTATCAGTTGGTCTAATACC
>JACBWW010001759.1:0-11637 GCA_020086605.1 Lanius collurio
CAGATCCACACTCCCACCCAACTGGCTGCAGATTTACTGAGGGTGCTCTCAATCCCCACACACAAATCATCAATAAAGATGTTACCCAGGACCAGCCCCAGAATGGAGCCCTGGAGAACACAACTCAGTGCAGCTCAGTTTGCATACCCTGCAGCTGGAGGCTGCAAATGCCCCCACAACAGAAAGAGCTGCCATCCCTTGGCACTGGCTACACACACCGATAGCAGGAAAAAACCTGTGAATAGAGCTGACAGAACCAAGCTGTGAGGCACACACTCCCTTTCCCTAGTGACCCTGAACTCTGTAAAAGGTATTTCACCTTCCAGCTCCTCACACCATTCCTCAGACCAGAGCTCCATCAGCCTCTCACCCTTTTGCACTTTCTTCCCACTCAAGCTGATGAGCAGCTTTTATAAAAAAACCCTCAGTTCTGCTGTAAATCAGGTGAGACAATTTGCAAATGCAACCTACCTTGCCAAAAACAGCTACTGCCTTTTTCTTCCAGAGGTGAATCAGAAAATGCTAGATTTTAAAAAAATTGTCAGGATATGGTATGATTTTATTTGTCCTTAGGAAACAACAACAAAAAGAAGATAACTACAAATAAAGGAACTTTAATTAGCAGGTAATACCGAACAGACCAGTCAGTGGCAGAACACCACAGTATTTACAGAAGTGTAAATACTGTAAAAACTGTAAATACAGCAGCAGCAGTGCCTGGAGGCATTGAATGTAAGACCTTATCCTACAGCTGGAAAGTTGCTGAAGTCTGTGACATTCCACTGTAAATAAAGGTGTTATTAAAAATTACAAACTGCCCTGTAATGACTTTGATAACTTCCTGTGCAGCAGCTCCTGTAAAAGAGAATAAAAACCAAAAGGTAGTTAACAAGTAATATTTTAACAACAGTAAAATAATGTTATTTATCTAGGAGTCCCTACACTGGAATTGTTTCAGTGATATATAAATCTGATAAATCTCCTAGGAGGCAAAAATCCTTTCAGTACTTCCCAGTATAAAAGAAGATCAGAAAGCTGCTACTTCAAATGTTACCTTTGCTTACTCTTTCTCTCCATGTACATACACACAGAGCAAAAATGTGTGAGCAGACAGGCCCATTCAAGTTGTGACCTCTCTAAAAGGAGAAGTTCAATTAAAAAAAATCATGTAAAACTTAACTGCAAAATAAACTGAAAGGTCACTTCACTGTGATCCCTTTGAGTTTTCCTGTAGTAGGAAACATTCTGTAATTTCTTCAGAAGTTACCTTTATGTATTTTTCTAAAGAATGATACAGACCAAATCTTGGTTAATCAGAAAAAAATTCCTACATACAGAGTATATAATATATAATTATCTTCAGCACTGCATGAGGCCAAATAAAGAAGGTAAGTTAACTGATATATTAACTTTGAGCATCCTTTAAAACATATCTGCAGGTCGAGTGAAGGTAAGAAACCAAGGCTATTTGTATGTCATAGATCTTTAATGTAAGTGTACTGTGTTAAAAGATATGTTCTGCACCAATTTTAAAATAATTATCACTTTCTTTTTAAAAAAATTAAGCCTCTTTCAGCATTTCATTTTTAAACACATTTTTAAGCTTGAATTGTTGATGTACCGAGATTGTGTTTGAAGTTTATTTGGCTTCTTTTACTGCCTTGACACCCTTGCTCTGCCCATTCCCTCTGTATATACACACACATGGGGAGAAGGGAGGGGAGGATTCTGCCCTAATCCCATCTCTGCCTGCAGCCTGTCATTGCAGCCTTTGCTCTGCCAGTGCAAAGGAAGCCAGCAGGTGTGCCCCAGCAGGTGTGCCCCAGCAGGTGTGCCCCAGCAGGTGTGTCCCAGCAGGTGTGCCCCAGGTGTGTCCCAGCAGGTGTGCCCCAGCAGGTGTACCCCAGCAGGTGTGCCCCAGGTATGTCCCAGCAGGTGTGCCCCAGGTGTGCCCCAGCAGGTGTGCCCCAGCAGGTGTGTCCCAGCAGGTGTGCCCCAGCAGGTGTGCCCCAGCAGGTGTGTCCCAGCAGGTGTGTCCCAGCAGGTGTGCCTCAGGTCTGCCTCAGCAGGTGTGTCCCAGCAGGTGTGTCCCAGCAGGTGTGCCCCAGCAGGTGTGCCCCAGCAGGTGTGTCCCAGCAGGTGTGTCCCAGCAGGTGTGCCCCAGCAGGTGTGCCTCAGGTCTGCCCCAGCAGGTGTGTCCCAGCAGGTGTGCCCCAGCAGGTGTGTCCCAGCAGGTGTGTCCCAGCAGGTGTGCCCCAGCAGGTCTGCCCCAGCAGGTGTGCCTCAGGTGTGTCCCAGCAGGTGTGCCCCAGGTGTGCCCCAGCAGGTGTGCCCCAGCAGGTGTGTCCCAGCAGGTGTGCCTCAGGTCTGCCCCAGCAGGTGTGCCCCAGCAGGTGTGTCCCAGCAGGTGTGCCCCAGGTGTGCCCCAGCAGGTGTGTCCCAGCAGGTGTGCCCCAGGTGTGTCCCAGCAGGTGTGCCCCAGCAGGTGTGCCCCAGGTGTGCCCCAGCAGGTGTGCCCCAGCAGGTGTGCCCCAGCAGGCTGCTGCTGGTGTCACCCTGGGACAGGCAGTGCCACCCTTACCTCCCATGAAGGCAGCAACAGCGTGAGGCTCGGCAGCTCCGTAGCGACAACTGCACAGGAAAGGAACAGTCAGAAGCTGCCAGGCAGTTTTACCAACAAAGGTAACACTTTTTACCACAAGTTTTACTACACTCCAAATGTAACACTTACAACTCATGCACATAATCATCTTTCACCACTACAGACAGCCCATGTTCTTGGAGGAAACCAGTAAGGCATGATTTTAGTTTTCCAATATCATCTTCTACCTGGTAGTTGTAGACACCTGAAAAATACATCAAGTGTTTCATCACACAGCTCTAACACCACAGTCAGAGCTAATGGGTTGAAATGGCACTCTAAATATTTTGTTTTCCTAAAACATTTCTAAGCCAATTAATGTGTTATTAATACTAGACTAATAATAATTGAATATTCTGTTGATTCTACTCATGATAGACAAATTACTGCATAGCTGAACTGATTCATAATCCACACGACCCACTTCAGTGGTACTAATTCAGATAAATTCTTAAAGTCCCCAAAGAGAAAAAATTCTTACTTTAATTTTCACATTTGTGAAGCTGTATTACTATGGAGACAAAACCACAACTGATGTATTTGTAGTTTATAACCTGTACTGCAGTAACTACTGGATGTTAGTATTTCTTTTGATGATGTGAAGTAACTGCTGTTAGCATACCTGGGTATCTGCCATGCTGCTTGTAAAACCTATTGACAGCCCTCAGCATCAAGTACAGCACTATTTCACTGTCTGGGTTATCCATATGGGAAACTGAAAACAGCAAGAGAACTGGTTAGCTGGTGCAGATGAAGGGGAAAAAGAAAGGTTTTGAATTCCCTGAAAACAAACAGTAAAATCTGCAGTAGAAAGAAACCTTAATGAATACAACCTGTTAGATGCACAATTTTGACTCCTAAGTTTATGACAAAACCCTATTATAAGTATTTAATATAAACTATTATATTAACTAATAAATGTGAAGAAACATTTCCATTCTGGCAGCTGCTTTAATTTAAATGGGGTATTCCTCAGTTGTAATTTTAGGATTTGAAACACATGCTTTAAGTATTTAATTGTAATGACTGTAATTACAAAACAGGTCTTAAATCCCTTATCATGCAGCTCAGAAGTCTTTGTAAATACTATGACTTATATCCCTCTGCCAATTGCCAATTAATTCAAGGAGCTTTCACTGAAATTATAAATATTACAACATGTATGTATACACAAAATATATATTTTGTCCAAAACATTTAGAGGAGTTGCACAAGCTTAATTTCAACAAACTTCAATAAAAAAGGTTTTTTTCCAGGTTTTTATTTATGCAGGCTCCAAAAAAAAAAGCAATATAAAAACCAAAAGCAATATTAATTAACTAGTTTGCTAGTTCACATACTAAAGAGATAATGTGAAAGGGGTCAAGATAATTATTTTCATTTGGTCAGGTTAAAGCACCTTTTCAGCTCTGTTAGAAATAACTGAGGTATAGGAAAGAGAAGTCTGAAGAAAACACTTTTATTTATCGACTACTACAAGTAAAATCCACAAAAGCTGAAATGTGCATCAGTCAGTCATTGTCATTTTTTTGAAATTTCAAAATCAAATTGAATTCAACATTCTAGATTTAAAAACTCCTATTTGTAGTTGATGCCAAATGACAAAACTGCCTAACGCAGTAGAACATGGAGCTTCCAGGTCCTTTTCCTCCCCACACCACTGCAGGCTGGGAAGGCAGGGAGGCTGGTGCCCAGCCGCAGTACTCACCGATTGCATCCTTGCTGGCAGAGCTCGGGCTGCACTCCTCGGCCAGGGAGCTGCAGCGCACCACGCGCAGGAAGGCGGCGTTGCTGCCTGGGCACAGGGACAAGGAGAGATGCAGTCAGGGGCACCACCCACCACAGCCCTGCCTGCCTCACTGCTCTGTAACATGGGCAACACTGCAGCCTTACACAGTTTTATTGAACACCTTCCTGTTTCTTCTTAGCTTGCAGTAATAAAAATCTGTTTAACTACCTTCAGGTCTACGGTCATGTCCTGGGGTGACAGGACATTTTCATGCTTTATATCCCAATCGTGGCTTCTGTTCCCGTGCCCTCGGTTTGTTTTGTCTGTAGCCTGTCCCCTCCCCTGGCTGCTGCTGCTGCTTGGCTTTTGCTGCTGCTTTGCTGCTGCTTTGCTGCTGCTTGGCTTTTGCTGCTGCTTTGCTGTTGCTTTGCTGCTGCTTGCTTGCTGCCTGCTCGCTTTGCTAGCTTTGCTTTTTTCTTATTTTTTCCTTTTTCCCCTGTTTTTGTTCTTCCCCTTCTTTCCTTCCTCCCCTCCCTGAAGACATAGGACCTGCTTCGGGCCAGGAGCTCCCCCGGAGTCTGCACTTGAGAGAAGCTTTGCACCCTCCTCAGCAGAGAGAGAGAGAGACTGCTCACCCTCCCTTGGACTGGTGAAAACATCCGTTGTCATCTCGGGCTGTTTTTTTCTCGTGCTGGGGCGTGTTTTTTTCTTTTGCTGTTTCTCAATAAACAAGTTTTTTCCACTTCTCCTCTGAGGAAATCCCTCCCGAACCCGGTGGTGGGAGAGGGGGGAAGTTGTGGGGGATTTGTCTCCTATAAGGGGCTCCTTTGGAGATTTTTCCCCTTGATTTGTCCTAAACCAGGACAGGTCAGGAGAGTTTTAGGGAAATACTTTGTGCTCGTGTGGAATCTCCATGTATCTGCCCTGCTAATGTAACAGCTGCACTAAGCAATTCATCAGTCACAGCCACCATGTTTCCCTCTTACTTGCTGCAAACCAACATGGTTCTTTCCATCTTCCACTACATCTAACACTGTCTCACATGTCCTCAATTAATATTTTAACAGCACAGCCATGAGCTGGAAAAGGTTCTTCTCCAGTATCATTGTTATGAACCAACCCACGGTGCAGTGACAACCCAGCACTGAAAAAGGAGCAACTGGGAGGTTCCCAAATGTTTTGCCAATGCAGGGCAGCCTGCTCCTGGCTCTGTGCTTACAGGGGAGTTTTCCAACTGTGAGGAGCCTCAGCCAGGTTGCTGCTGGACACCTGTACACATCCACAACAGACACAGCCTGAATTGCCATCAACTGGGTTACAGCTTTTCAGACTGCCTCAAGTCTACAGAGCCTATACTCTGAAACCAGTACATCAGCATGGGCAAGAGCACTCAGGTACTCATCACAGAAAGCAGAGGACAGCCGCTGCCTGTGGTTTGGAGTGAAAAATTACATCATTTTAAAGCCAACCTTTACAGACTCACTCCTGAGAGTGAGTTCAGCAGATGCTGAACATCTGCTACTTCTCCTGAAAATGAGGGATGCAAACCACTTAGCACTTACTTGAAAAGTTCAGATATTGATTTACTGCTTCGTAACTACATGATCATTCAAAAGTTCTTGATTATTTGATCATTTGCCTAAACCCAGAACAGAATCCAAGCATACTCACAGAACAATTTCAATTCTCTCTCTGAAATAGACTCAGGTGCCTAGAAGAGAGAACATATTCATTCCAGTACAGACAATGGCCAGAGCATTCCTGCTTCCAGATATATAACATGTTTATTGTGAAATAACAAGTAACTAATGTACAAAAAAAAAGTGTCTTGAATTGCAAATAGTATATACCTGTATGCATTTGACTCTTATATGATCAAACCAAAAGTGATAAACAAAGTAGATACTTCAGATACTTTGTTCCATTAGAAGAATGACCATAGGTTTGCACTCACCTTGCCCAGGGACTGTAACAATTTAGCAGCATGGTTCCCCACAGCAGCAATATCCTTCTTTGCTTTTTCACGGTATCTGGTAATAATAAAGAAGTAAATAGTTACAGCAGAAAGGCATCAACTCCACAGTGAAGGCTGCCTTTTGTTTTGTTTTACATTACAAAGACAAAATACAAGCCACATGAATGCAAGTGAGCTCTCTCAAGGAGTTGCCTACTCACACATTTTGCAATTTGATGAATTTACTGGAGTCTGCTGTCATATCAGGAATGGTACCCCGGACAGGCAAGCTTCCTTGCCCTTCATTTGCCACAAATTCCTTTAAAGCTCGAACCAGAATCCAGAAGGAAGATGACTACAAATGCACAAGAGATAGTCATGTACACAGATGTTATTTACAATATTTTTTGTACTTTTAAGTCTTACCCTTAACTACTCATACCTGCTCCGTGAGTTTTAGGCAGCAATCATCATTAAAAAGCTCTTCGATACCTCTTGGAATCTATGAAAATAAACAAATTTGGTTTGTAATTCGCTGACTTTTGATTTCTTGAATTATCTCAACACTCATTACATAGGTGAGCCAACTCCAAGTGACCTCAGAGTTTCACACCAAATCCCCTCTGCACCCTACAGTCAATGCTTCTCAGACACGTTTCTAACAGCAGCCCAGCCCAAGAGCAAGGCAATGCTTCCGAGCATGATCTGTGGTACAAAATCTCACCAGATTTCCATCTTTGACAGAGAAGATTGAAAAAAACCACAGCAGCAACTGTCCCAAATTCCCACCCTGCCTGCTGGGGCAGAGCAGCAAAAAGGCGAGGGAAGGGGAATAGGGCTACAAAAGTCAGTGTTTTGACTCCTTAACTGCTGCAGGTCAATCTGGCACATAAAGTCAAATGAAAATTATTAATGTCCTAGGCCATGTCTTGTAGCAGCTTGGATGACAGCACTAAGTTTTACCTGCTGCTTTCTTAGGAGCCTTAACATGACCATCCAAGCAAGGATCAGCACAGTTCAAAACAACAGAACATAATCTAGGAAGAATCACAGAATGTGCTTTTGCCCCATGTAGCCTTTGCAGTTTACCTCAGATGAGAAACTAAGGAAATCAGAGCTCAATTTTAAACCACAAGTTACTAGGTTCAGGATTATCTAAAAACCAATGGGAATATCACTTCTAATTTTTTTAAGCTTGACCAGTTTATGAAGGGAATTTTGTAGTAAGTTTCTTCAAAAGGAAAGAAGTGAATTTATTGTATCAGGAGTCCCCTGCAGCCCTTCACTTCTACAGAGAATAACTACTACAGCCCCTGGCTTCAATAGAGCACAATTTCAGTAAATGCTCTCAGTGTGTCCCCCAGCAGTGTATTTAAATCAGCATCAGCCACACCACCCACTGCTAAATCCTTACAATTGTACCCCGCACTTCACTGAGTTTTTTACAGAAGGAACTGTACAAGTCTGAGACAAGAACTCATTGCTGCTGCACTCTGGCTGCTGACTCACTCTAGACTGGACTTCAAGCCTGCAGGAGGGAAATGCAGCTTTCTTGCAAGAGCAAGGGAGTAAGAGAATTTCCATAAGCTACAGTGCCAGCCAGTCTAGGTCTATGTCACTACACAATTTCAGTTCTAAACATTGTACTAATCCTGTTTTAGGTAAATACAAATGCTACAAATGGAATTTCTGTCCTAAAACTGAATAATATGTTCTGAGAAAATGAGGCAGTTGAAATTGCTTCAGTTTTATCACAGAAATGTTTATTTTACCTTTGTAGGATTTAAGGCTGTGTTCACATTTTTTATAGCTTCTTCAAAGTTTTCCTCATCTTCTGGGGTCCCATTTTCATTCTTTAAGATACCTTATTAAAAAAAAAATAAAATGCACAACTGTTTGAATTACATTTCATCATTTATGTCTTACCAACAGAGCAGACTGGCTTTGGATGTATTCGTGGCACAACAGCTACCAGCAAAAAAATGAAAAATAAATCACAAGAAAAAAGACCAGATGTAATTATAAAGCTAACTTCATTTAAATTCTGCATGATTCATTTTCCTGTGATGTTAAGCAGAAGCTACTTAGCACAAAAACAACAGTTTATTTGTGTGAGAAAGAGATAATGAAGTTTCAGAAGCACTAAAATAACAGTTCAACTCTCCTTCCCATGCCAGTCATGTTTTGCTGAGGTTTTTTGATCAAATTTGGCAAACACTTATGCATCCACAGAGCAAGCCAGCCCAAGAAAGGGCCTCCACTAAAAATCTGATTTACCAAAGGCAATTACCACAGATCAGTTCCCTATTACAGCCTGGGGATAAGGGTGATAGAAGCACTCCAAATTTGCACACAGACCACCTTTAAGTGAGGAAACACCAAAAATTCAGTTAATGGTGTTTTCTACAATCATTTAAGACAGTGTATTTAGAGATCTTAAAAATGCCACATGAATTTTAGCACCCTCAGAAGGTATTGGACTGAAGCACCTGCACAAATGAGGTCGTTCCCACACTGGTTACAGTGCACTCAGTGCTACAGAACCTGGTCATTCAGAGATTAACGATTACCAAGTGTCTGGTGGGTCAATGGACACACCAAATATTTGCAGTTAATAACAATTCCAGTGTCAAAACCCCCTTGCTTTCCTCCTTATCACATTTTTAACAGCATTTTCTCTTAAGGCCTTTCCTCCCACCCACACCAAAACACACTCTGGCTCTTAGGATGAAACACTGCCAACACACATTTATAAGCAAGTCTGGCATCCTAAGATCTACCTGTACAAAACAATCATTTAGCAGAAGAATCATAGAGTATATACCAGCAGATCTCTCCTAAATGAAACCCAAGGGAGCTTGTGATTACTTGTCAGGTACCAACTTGTATCTGTTTCTGCCAGTAGGAATAAGGGACTCCTGGGACATGGATTACCTTGCCGAATCAGTTCTTTGAAGGCTTCTTTCTCTTTGTAACTCTTAGGCAACTGTTCACTTTTCTAAATTTAAAAAACACAAAGAGATTTTTGTCTTTAAAATACCTACTACTAATCTCATTGTGTTCAAACTGCTGAACTCCAGGAGTCTGTCATTGCTCACACAGTCACTTCTACTTCATTTAGTAATTTTTTATGATTCCACCTTGTTTTCTTTATGTTACACACTGCCACAATAATTAACTAGTTTAGAAAAGACAGACCAATAATAATAATAATAATAATAATAATAATAATACAGTTTTGCCACATACCTCATTGAACCATTTTGTGAGATACTTGGCTACAATCACAATCCATGGAGTGTGGCTGTGGTCCTGTAATTGAACAGCAGAGAAAGTTTTGTCAGGTCAAGAAGAGATAAAACAGGAAACAAACTATAATCTTATTTTCAATGTAAACTCCAAATATCCCTTCTACTATTGTAAAGACACAGGACATGTTCCAGATTTTGATTCAGCCATAACATCCTTTAACTACTGTAAAAAAAATTACCAAATTATTATTACTTTATTTTAGAAAGAGTGAGTCAAGTTCTCCAATATTTTTCTGGAGTGGAATATATCCTATGCACAAACACCCACAGTACAAAGGTCTGCAGCAGTAGGTAACCACAAAAATTAAAAACCAAATTCAAAAAGAGGGTGTGAGGGGGTATCCAATCTAACAAAAGATCAAGCTGTCCAAGAATACTGTTTGTTTCCCAAGACCCCCATCTGCTTGAGATTTAAATAGACTGGAACATTTGGGACAGAGGCAAAAGTAGTTCCTTGTGACTGATTCTAGAGTTGCCTCTGTTTAGATGAGACCTGGCACCAGAGTCATCTGCCAAGAGCCATTTTCACAGCATCCCTGTGCCGTGTCTGCATCTGCTCTGAGGAACACAGTGTAAACCACACACCAACCTTTTTGTCCATATGATCCAAGTCATAATCCTGAATGTGTTCTGTCAGTTCTGGAAATGGTTTGTCCAGTCTCAGATCTTCTAACATATTGTCGGGGTGAGACTCAACAACTGTGAAAAAATGACACAATGCATTTCTCAGCTTTATGTCTGCCTTCAAAACACAGCTACACCAATAGAGCATCAGCTGCTCCTTTCACTGTTTGATTCTCAAAGTAAATGTTCTGGGTAAGTCAACCATAATATCAAGATAACCCCAAATTTTATTATTTGTTGCAGTCCATAATCCCTATAAATTCCTCAAAGAATGCAAACTACTTAAGATTTAACAAATATTAAATATACCACAAGATGAAAAAAGAGAAATAAAAAACCTCAAAGTGACATTAGTTATTGAAGCTCTAAACCTTATAGAGAAGTCTTTATCCCAGAAAACCCTCTAACCTGTATGTTCTTTAATAACGACTCTCATATAACCAACCAGTCCGTAAGTCCTGCAGACCAGCAGAGGAATGTTGGCATTCCAGAGAACTTCAGCCAGGCGCAGCAATGTACTGTAAGGAAAACATTCTCTTTGCAGAGGTACAGAAGACAACAGTTAACTATAAACTCAACTCCTGTATCAGTTACTTGGGAAAGAGTTCTCTCAGAAAACTTCTCTAATTTCACCATGATCCTAAGTACATAAGGTGATTAATTTCATACAGGAATTTACAGTGAGTTGGAAAAACGTTCATCCATCATTTTACTAATGTCTCATTCCATCCTCCCAAATGCTCCAAGTATCAAACAAAAAGCTTCAAGGAGTTGTGAAAGACAGAAAAAAAGAATTAGATCCATGTATTGTACAATCCTAACTTCCAGCAGAGGCAGTTCCAATCAGAGGTACAAAAAGGTCTCCACAAAATGCCATCACTGACTGTAACTTTCTTTCACAATGACACAGTTCTGTTCTGCTTAAGTTCTTCTGCAAGAAAGTGCCTGTATACATATGTGTGTGTATATATATATATATATATAAATCTGCTTTTACAACTGAATTAAACAAACAACCTGAGGTACTTCTTACCTTTCTAGCAGCTGTGTTGCAACCACTAAGTTAAACCGATTAAAAAAGGAAGGGTCATTGTCTAAAAGCTTTTCTGGACTCTAAAACAGGAGAAAAAAAAAGGTATGTCAGGGAGCAGTGAAAATTTCTGAGTACAGAGCAAGTCTGTTGAACATAAAGTGTTAAGTGAAAGTTATAAAATTAGGATGAAGTTACAAAATAACGTTTGAAATACATAAAATTTTTTTTTGTTTGAAATATATAAAAATGATTTAACTTAAGATCATCTTCCTCAAATGCAGTTTTGTCCTGAATCTACTTAAACTGCAACATTACAAAGCAACACAGAGCTGTTATTTCACATTT
>JACBWW010001760.1:0-11634 GCA_020086605.1 Lanius collurio
AAGTCCTTAAAAAGCCAAATAAAATCCCCCAAAGGTCCTTCCAAAACCTCAAGCCTCACAAAGACTAAAACATGGCACTTGTTATATCCTCTTTCAGCAGTTAAGGACGAGGAATAAAAAGCACTGGAAGTTAAATAACCTAAACAAGCTGAGTGAATTTGTGTTGCTGTAGAACTCATTTGTTCTCTTAGTAAAGTATCTTAGGCCTCTTAATAAAATATCTGCTTAACAAGATAAGAACTTGGACCCATCAGATTGTTTTCCATTTATATTGTATTGTTAAAATAACTCTCTGAATATTGGCACACTGACATTTTTAACTCTTGGTCACAGTGGAAAATGCTGGGGTTTGTTTGCCTTAAGACTGAGATTGCAGAGACTGGAACACCCCTTTTTTTTTTTTCTTTAATCTTTGTGATCAGTGGTGGAGAGCCTATTTTATGAATGTGCACTCACACCCAGTATCTTCCAAAGAGCCAGTTTAAATCTTTAAAGCTAGTTTTAATAAAAGCAGGTCAGAGTAATGAGAGGAAGAGCATGAGGCTTATGAGGTGATGGGTGGAGAAATTTAAAAATTAATGCTTAAGAAATTAAGAGAAAAAACTTTAATTTCTGTGCAGTGGGGAAATGTGAAAACTTTAGAGAGAAACCAAGGATTTTCTGGTGTGTGATTAAAATAACCCCAAATTCTTACCCTTCAAAATTCAGTAGCATGACAGACTGACCTAGCCTTTTTAGGCACGACTTTATTTTTTAAAACTGTAAAGCTTTTTTTTTCACAATCAC
The DNA here is from genome assembly GCA_020086605.1 of Lanius collurio. Lineage (NCBI taxonomy): Eukaryota > Metazoa > Chordata > Aves > Passeriformes > Laniidae > Lanius > Lanius collurio. The sequence goes on from JACBWW010001760.1 coordinate 787, forward strand.
CACATTTGCCCTCTGGGCTCACCTGTTCAGGTTTGAGAGGACAGTGTTATTCTGGAGATGATTTGGTGCAATTTTGGGGGTTTTTTTTAAGAGAAAAAAGGAGAAAAGTTTTTAAAATGCAAGTGAAACTGCCTTGTTATCTGTGCATTTTATGATGCTCAGCAAGAATGTGGCAGTTCTTAAAAATGCACTGAGTGTGACACTGTAGTGAAGTCTTATTATTTGGACTGTGGGATTTGCTACCAAATTTACAGCATTTCATTTATTAGGAAAATCCCCTGAATTATTAACACAACTGAGGGATCTTTGGGATAATGAACAAAGTATATTATGAGCAGCTTTATGCTTGCTTATTGCTCGTCTTTGATTATTCATCAATTTGCAGTGGTAATTCACAATTCATCTGCCAACCATTAATGTGAATTACTGCCAGGATTATGTCTGTTTGCTGCACTTCCTTGCAATATGAAAGGGAATATTGAACAGTCAATTGTCCAAGATGTGCCTGTACTATGCACATAACCAGAAAAAAACCCATAAGCACAGAAGTTGTGGATGTACTTTAAGATCTGTCCTGAGTATTGTTTTTATTTTATGAGCCTTAAGGGAAAATCTGTTCAAGAGTTGCCTTTACATTTACTTTCCCTGCTAGAAGAAAGGGGAAATGGAAAAAAAACCTAATTAATTCCTTCATGTATAAACCAGCTAAAGGGAAAATGTCATAAAAATCACAGAATCAGTGTTGGGAAGTGTGGTAAAGCTCAGTGTTAGCCTTCCTTTATATTAATTATTTTTTAAGGTGTTAAAAAGATGGCTATCCACTCAAATCCCTGTCATTCAGTTATTTAAATAACCGTATTTTAGAATCTTTACTTGACTCAATGGACCTCCTTTTCTGCTTGCATATTTTACAGTTTCACTGGGTTTTTTCCTCTGCTTTATCAAGTCTTGAAATTTTGGGGCAAACTTGAGGGAACTTTAATATAGTGCTGATGTCAAACTTCCTGTGAAATTATGGAAAGGTATTTTCTGTTTTCCCCAAATCCCATTAAGACAATAGGATTCAACAATAAAATTTATAACTACACCCTGGCCTGATGCTGAAGTGTAAAAGTGATTTCATTAAATTACAAATTTTACACATCTTACATTGTTTATTTGGTTAAAGCTTAAAAGAATAAACTTCTATCCACTAACTGTGCAAATTACTTCTAGAGCCTGGACATGAAAGCTCCCAAAATACATCACTGTCGAGCATAACTCACTAATTGCTAATTCACTTCATTAAGTAACAGCTGCCACAGAGGGAGGGAAAGAAGGAAAGAGTAACTAGATCAAAATAAAAGAGGGCTGTGATTGTCCATTGCAGTGTCAAAATACTTCCCTATTTTCAGTTAGGAACAACTGTGACTCCAAACCCCTGCTTTGTAACAGTAAATGAAATTTAAACCCCCAGATGTGCAGCAGTGCAGGAATGTGAAAATTCCACAATTTACTCTGCACAGGTAGCTTGTTTTAGGCATTTAAAAATAGACTTTGTGTGTTTTAATTAAAAATTACTGCGTAAGAAATTCTGAAACTCTTAGTCAGAAAGTTTATGGGAAATTTGGCATTAGCAGAAATTTTCAAATGAAAACTGCATTCCCAGCACCTTCTGGTGGGTCCTTTCATCACTCGGTCAGCTGTTCTGTCTGTTGATTCCAACAACAACAACATCCAGCTCAGTGAGAAGGAAATTAAATTTCAAATATTGAGTCCCTATAGGGAATGTCTGCTCGTGGTTCCCTTAATCAAAATATGCTCCACTTCAGAGAGGAAATTAAATCAAGGTGGCCAACTCTCCTCTCCTCTGTCTCCCCTCATGAACAAGTCAGCCAGAACTGCAGTGATTTATTGAGGAAAAGAGTAATTTCCAAGGGGTAAAAAGTGCATTTGGAATGAAAGCACAGCGTCCCTGCAAAGCAGAGCAGAAGACAATTGCTATTTCTGCACAAATGTAGGAAATGTAGCAGAAAATCTCTTTGCAACATTACCAAAGGTGTTAAAAATATCCCATGTGGAGGAGGACAAATAGTTGTGCTCTGGGATGTGAATCCAGCCAGTTGAGCAGATGTGTGGCAGGGAGTGTAGGGATGGATACAGATTAAAGGTGATTTTCTGGCACTTGCTGAGCTCAGTGAGGTGCTTGGAATGCCCCTGCTCTTGGAGGAGAGCTTGGACTCTCAGGATGTCCTGAGGGAGGCAATTCCTGCTCCCAGGAGAAGTCAGAAAGGCTGGGAACCAGCAAAAGAACCCCAAAATTCCAGGGATGACCCTTATCCAGGTGCTACACATCCCTCAAAAGTTTTGTCACAAGTGATGGCCACCAGGTGTGTATTAAAATTTTGGGTTTTTTTTTTTTTCACTTTTACTATTTCCATGAAAAATCTCCAACACTTGGAGTAATGTTGTCAACGAATTTTGTGACAGAAAACTCAGGAAAATAAAGTTCAGAAAACAAAGGGGATTGTTTGGTGCTTAATAGGAGGACTTGGGGGGGATGTTTAATGTCCTGTAGGGGAATGAAACACCTGGATCCTGCTCATTTTCTGTGGGACTCAGTTGCCATCTGTGCCTGCAGACTCCAGCCCTTAACATTTTCCTTTAAAATCCAGTGTACAGTTAAAACAGCTTAAAATCAATGTAGGTTTTCATGCAACCCAACTGGGTAAAAAAAAATAGTTTGAAAACTGTAGTGCCTTTTGTCTTGGTTCTATGCAAAACCAAACTAAATATAGCAATTTTTATTCCCCAGCTCTGAGGAAAACAAAGGGACCTATGTCTGTGCACAGGATTAGAAGACTGGAGGTAGGATTTATTTCAAAAATAATCAGCCCCTGGGCCGAGAGCTGATCACTGGCACTGCTGCTCCTCTGTTCAGCTGATTCAACAGAGCAGGAGCTGGAAAAGGCAACGTGCAGAGCCAGACTAAAGTCTAACTATTAAAACACCTCCTAATGAACCAGCAGTGCAGCATATGTCTCCCTGTCAAAAGCAAATCGTTTAACAAACATTACCTTAGGTAATTTATGCTGTTCTGAGGGTGACTCACAGAAAGTTGGTGATTCAATGACCTATCTGGGTCTTGCTATTGTTAGATTGCCAGCTCCAGTTCCTTTTAAGTGCCACTCCAACAATGCGACTGATTAGGAGAGCAAAGCCTTATCAAAATAAAGCTATAAAAGGACTATTTAGCATGTTTGTTTGGAAATGCAGGCTAAATCCTAAATCTAGGGCTTATCTCAGCACTGAGGTGTCCAATCAAATGATGCTTTACCCAGCAGCAAACAAAGTGGGCTTTGCCCTCACAACTGCACACTCAAAATGCATCCCCAAAATCTACAGAACTGCACTTGGAAGCATTCTGTCCTAGGGGAAATTTAGCAATTCTATGCAGAGATAATTGTTCAGACAATTTTGTGTCCAGAAAGTTTTAATTATAATACTTTCAGCTGGTTCACCTGTTCCTGCCCGGTTCATGTTCATGATCAGTCCATGCTTGTTTCCTCGACCCACCTTCTGTCACTGAGGAGAGAGAAATTACAGTTTGGAGAGTTTAGTTTTGAACTTCTCTCTGAATCATAAAATCATAGAATGGTTTGGGTTGCAAGGGAATTTAAAGCCCCTCCAGTGCCACCCCTGCCATGGCAGGGACACCTCCCACTGTACCAGGCTGCTCCCAGCCCCAATGTCCAACCTGGCCTTGGGCACTGCCAGGGATCCAGGGGCAGCCACAGCTGCTCTGGGCACCCTGTGCCAGGGCCTGCCCACCCTGCCAGGGAACAATTCCTGCCCAAGATCCCATCTACCTCCACTTTCTGTCAGTTTGAAGCCATTCTCCCTGTGTCCTGTCCCTCCAGCCCTTGTAAATAGTCCCCCTCTATCTTGTGGAGTCCCTTCAGCTCCTGGAAGGCCACAATGAGGTCACCCCAAAGCTAAATACCTGCAGCAAAAAGATTTATTGCAGTATATTTTTCAAGACAGTGGGTAGATGCTGTAAGATAGACTCATAAATGAAAAAAATAAAAATAATGTTTTTAAAGAGAAGTACAAGAAGTCACTTATATGGCTCCGTGCTGGAAAAGTTATAAGACCCCTTGGAATTTAATTTTCCATTTATCCTGAAGCAGCAGCAGCAGACAATGCCAGTGAGCAAAATAAACAAATATCTCTTATTTTCACTGTTTAGTTCTTGGTGGTGATTTGGGGACACTGAAGGTTTCTCATAAAGGGCCACAGAGATCATCTTTCTTTTATTGTTGTGAAATACAAATTGCTACAACCCCCTGTGCAGCTGGTGGGTTGTGATTCCTGCTTACAGACCCCATCCCAGCTCCTCCAGACTCACCTTTATGTTTTATATAGGAACAAACTTTGTGTTTGCATTCGATAACTGCATTTGAGCCAAGGTGGATGAGCTGAAGAGAGATTTTTCACCACATTAAGCTCAGGTGTGGTTTATTCATAGAGGGCACAGAAATACAGGTAAGATCCCTTCATCCAACAGCTGATACAGGATGGCAACTTGAGTGTGCTGTGTTTCCCCTGAAAACAGGATGTGATTTATGCAAGAGTGGCTTTTTCAATGAAAGCTGGTTGAGTAAACTCAAATTACCTTTCCTGCCCTCAAAGCACAAGTAAGAGAATAGAAGAGCAGCAGACGCATATCAAATTCTTATTGTTTCTTGGTATCCCAGGCAGGGCAATATTTCTTTCTCTGGCAAGGTCTGACTGGGCTCTTTCTAAAATTGGCAGCTGTCACTGACTTGAATGGGTTTAAAATTCAAGCTAAAAATGTCTCTTTATGTAAATAAGCAACATATTTTATATTCTCAGCCAGTACCCTCTAGCAGAGACTGAATGTGTTTGTGAACAACCCATCATTACATCTTAAAAAAAAAAAATCCTCAACATTTGTTTGTTTGTGTAACATTTGTTTTAACTCTGTGAATTGTTTATGCTTGGTGAGAAGTGATCACAAAATCCGAATGATTTGGGATTATTTTGGGGACATCTATGGCATTGCTGACTCTTGATTCCTCTACTTGCACACACAAGTGACTCTGAGCTTCTGTCCTCACTACACCTGGGCTGCAATAATTAATCTTGATCTGGTATCTGATGCTGGTGTTTGAAAGCAGCGGAATTTGCAGGGCTGTCATTACAGGCGTGTGAGTCACATCCCATGCTGAAGTTTTTGGTTCGTGCCACTTGCTGTGGGTAACATTTACAGTCAGCTTTGCCACAGAATGAGAATTCCTGCAGGGCGTTCCCCATGAGCCAAATATTGTGCAAATATTCACTACCTAAGCCTTGCAGAACATTTCCTGTGAGTAAATACGTTGTAGTCCTCTGAGGGGTAGGTAAGAGAGAGGGAAAGAACAGCTCTCCTCCCTTCCTCTGCAAAGAGCAGGGAGAGTTTTCTCTCCTCTCACAGGTTTGTGTCAAGTGTTTCTCTTCTTTCCTGGATTGTGGAACAAGGATGGCTTTTTCTGCTCCTGTCCACATGAGCCTGGTTTTGTCCTTGTTTTACAGGGAAGATAAGTGAGGGGAGAAGGGGATTGCACAGAAACTGTGCAGCAACTCTAGCACGGATTCATTCCTACCAGGAGCACTCACCACTGCACTGCCCCTCTCCACACCTCTGTATTTAACTTTCTTCCTGACAAAATGTTTTTGCTCCACGGTTTTAACATGGAGATTTGCACCATTTTATAAGAAATCCCTCTGAAAGAAACACTCATGGATCCAAATGTCAGAAGGAAAAAGAATAAATTCACATTTGGCTGCTGAAACACCTCTATCATTAACTGAAAGAGAATCTCAGACTTTGTCATTGAAAATGTATCGTGTCTCCTTCAGGTACAAGAAGCACTTTGAATACACCCCTGGCCCCACACAGGAGGAGAGATTTTATGTTTTCATCTTTGGACTTAAGAGATATTTCTGTTCCTTGTATGCTGGGTGGATGTGGAGAAAATTATGGAGAGAATTTCAAGCCTTTCTCTGTCTGGAACTTGAAGTCGCTGACACTGCTCCATGCAGCACAAACACAGGGGAGATCCCTGGAATAGGTGAGTTGACATGACTCTGATTCTTCATATTCTTAAAGGTAAGTGTGCTCTGATGGTGTCAGTGCAATACATGAAGGTCAGAGAGGAAAAACAGAGTTTCACAAAAAGTGAATTTTTGTTTCCTTGCTCTAACAGGCTGCCGTTTGTAGCGGCTGAAAATGAGCAAAGCCACTGCTCCACGAGGCAGAGATGATGGGCCAGGGATTGCTGTATCTATCCATGTATCTATGCCAAGCACAGAAAAATATCAAGAACTTGTTAAGTGATGTATTTTAAGTGATCAGCTACACGGGTTCTGCAGTCACGCACCTCCTACAAGTGCCAGTGATCCATCAGCTCTCCAGCACGCAGGCATCTCATTACAATGGAGAGCACAGGAAAATCTACTCAGATTTGCCACACTTGTCAGATTTTCCACTCAGTGGAGGCCCTTTGTTCATTGCTGTGTGCTGGACTTTGTGTGCTCCATCCCTCCTCTTCCCAAATAAACCAAATCCTTGTTTTCTGGATATTGAGTGAGTTGTAAAATGTGGTCTCAGCTACAGCCTGAGTTGTTATGTTTTGCTCCCTTTGTTGCTGAGACCTTTCCTGCTCTGAAAACACATTTGTATTGTCATGGATAGTAAAGATCTATAGAGAGATATCTTCTATATCTTACAGCTACCTTCATTCTAAAATAGAAACCAGACAGAACCAATCCACCACTTGTTAATCCATCACTTTCATTCAGATATGAAGGTTTACATTTCATGTGTTTTCCAGTCTTTTGCAGTGGGTCTGCTGCAGAAAATGCCAGAGTGGCAACAGGAAAAAATGGTGAATTTTTCCTTGTAAAGAGTAAATTCAAAGTCTGTGACACCTGACTACAGTCCTCATTTAAAATCAGGATTATGATAACAAGGGGAGGGGTGAATTATGATAAGAAGGGTTTCTGCTGTTTGTTAGTGTTCTGAGCCAGAGGGATATAATATTTTTGCCCTTTCACTGAAATCCAGAGAAGACTGTTAGAAGAAGGGTTCTGTTACCATCTGTTTTGAACATTCAAGGCACAGCAGCCAATGCCCATGGGATGGCATTTGCTGTTGTGTAAAGTACAAGTACAATGTCTCCTCCCCTGTTACCCTGCGGGCTTACATGCTCCAGAAGTACCCAGGATTTTCACAGCAAGTTGCACAACAGTGGATTTCAGCCAAAAAGTGAATGATAGCAACTGAAAGCAGCATCTGTAAAGCTCTACCTGAGTAACTCATGATAATGTCATTTGTTTTTCCCCCTGCTCAAATGCTGGACTTGTTGATCTACAAAATATTGCAAATGCTGCCACAGATATTGGAAGAATCTCTCCTCTTGCAAAGCTGAGAAAAACTATTGATCTCATTGTTTGAGGTAGAGATGGGTGTGAGGTTGGACTTGATGACCTTGGAGATCTTTTGCAACCTCAAGGATTCTGTGAAAAGGGTGGAGGTCTGTTATTCTTAGAGACAGAATCCTACATTTACCTGCTGTCCCTCATCCCCCTCCTGTATTTTGACTCTGGGGGGCACCACCTCAGCTCTTGCTGGTGGCAGTTCTAAATCCTCCCCACCCAGTTATTTCAGGGCAAGAATTTGAAAGGAACTTGTGACAGCAGCTGAGTGTCACAGTTCTCTAAACTACAACATTAAGTAAATGGATTTAAAGCAGGTGGATTAAATGCTTTAGTGGGGACCATGATGAAAGGAAATGCCTTGGCAGATCTGCAGGGCTGTCCTGGTGATTGACATCCTCAGGTATTCCTGGTGCTGCAGCTGGGACCTGGAATTTCACATCTTAATACATATTTGACTAATTTTAGAGTTCTGAGGGTTTGGCAGTGACTGAGCAGCCTGTGAGCAGACACAGTGGGAGAATTCAGCTCCTGACTCACCAGTGCCCCTGATCGTGGGTGGGGTGGGTTGCAAAGGGCACCTTTGCAAGGGGACACTTGTCTGGCAGACAAAATTGAGAGCTGAGCATTGAATGAGAATGGGAACAGTGGGATCAGTCTGAAGAGAGGTTTTCCTCTTTTTGTAAAGGATTGCCCAGGAGAGCTGTTATTTCTCCCTATGTTTATCACAGAATAGCACCATGGTGTGGTCAGATCAATAAATCTTGACTAATATTAGGCTACTAAAAGTTTTACTTGTCATATCTGCTGCCTGTTTTGGCAGAGGACAGAGAAAAACCCTTCTAAGCAATTATTTGATCCAGATGTTCACATGTAAAGCAAAACCAATGCTCAGTCTCACTGGAGGGCTTTGAATGCTGTTTTTTTTTGTTTTGGAGAAAGACTTCCATACACTTGCCACAAGCTCCACACATAAACCAGTAAGAAAGGCAACAAATCAATTTTCAGTCATGATTATGCAGGGTGGGCTGGGGCCACAGACTGAATTACAGGAGTAAAAAAAAATCACAGAGCAACCCTTTGGTTAATTTGTCCTTCTCTTTGTACATGCAATGAAATGGGGATCCCCTGGGGAAGAAAGGAGTACCTGGCCAGGTAATTATCATCACCCATGCACACAGAAAGGCTTAATTGGAATTACACAGAAAGCAGCTTTGTTATTTCCTTCCCCATAAGGACTAATTTTGCAACCTCAGTATTTTCCTCACATCCTCTTTTTAAATGTGAATATGTTATTTCTTTCACTCAGGAAGAGTTAAATATCAAGGGCTTCAGGCAGCAGTGGGTGAGTTGTAACAACTCATTTAGTGGCTGATTTATCCACGTCAAAGTTGGAACCTGATGTCCTATTTTGAGTGTGGAGGAAGACAGAGAGGGAGAAGAGTGATTGAGAGATAGCATTGAGTACCTGAAGTAAATTGTTGTACCACAATGAGACAAAATTGTTGGTAAATATGGAAACCTGAAAGGGTCACAGGCAGCAAACTCAGAAATATGAGAGGCATTAGGAAAGCATCAGCTCTCTCATTAAGTCTGCTGCTGATGAAGTTTTCCCACATTACCCATTTAAGCATTATGCAACAAAGCCAGAATTGCTTCTTACTCCAGAAAAATTAATGTTCTATAAAACTTGCTGTTGCTTTAATATTTTCCTATTAAAGTGGCATAAAATGCTGTTACATCATTTTAACAAAATGAATGGATGTTGGCCCAATTTTTTATCAATTCTTGTCACCAAGTGTTTCTACAAGATGTAGGGAAGAGAGAGGAATAATTTTCAAAGCTCTCTGATCCAGTGAGAGTCTGTAAAATATGCTTCTGGATGAACCCTGCCCTTCAGATCCCCAGTGTGGTCATGAAAAAGTCACTTTACATTTGGATAAACCCTGGAAATTCACCCTGGAAATTCACTTTCTCACATCTCTGAAAGGCCTGTGGAAAGAGAGGAACTTGTTTGTCTTTTGTTGTGTCCCTCTTGTGCAGTGCTTTGATGTCCCAGCACAGCTCACAAGTGTCCTCACCTAAAAGAGAAAAATAGATTTCAACAATTACAACGTGTATTTTAAAGAGGGCACATCTGAGTTAGTGTGAGCAAAGGATGAGGAAAGGGAATGTAACCCAAATTTAGGATTAATACTCTTTCAAACCCCTATCCAGCTATCCTGTCCCCTGACACAAAATCCACCGTTACCTTTCTAGTGCTCAAAACTGGTTTTAAATCAGGCTCATGTAGAATGGATTTTACAGCCATTTGCACACTTGATTTATTTGATTAAAATTCTGGTCCACATTTACTCCTAATTCTTCTGCGCTGCAATTTGTCCCAAGCAAATTCATCTGTCACAGATGCATTTTTCATGCAGGGATTCATCCAGAAATGGTGTAATAGCCTTGTCCACCATCTTGACCTAGACTTATTATTTGGTTTTCATTAAATTTTTTTCTTATTTTCTCCTTAAGATTCAGTGAATTGAAGAAATTGCACTATGCAAATACTTTCTGAGAGTGTCAGCTCTCTCTATTTTTTCCACTTGCTGTATTAAAAATATTGCTGCCATTTTTCTTTAGTTGCAATTTCATGAAGCCCAATATTTAATTTTAGGATATTAAAACACCAAGAGTTTTCATTTTTGATTAAATAAAGTCCCTCTTCATACAAAACACAGCCATTTTTAGGTCTCTTCTGAAGCCTCAATTTGGTTTTCTGGGGGGGGGTTTAGTTTTATTTTTTAATTTTTTTTCTTGTTTTCTTCTCTAATCTACAGTGATTTTCTAGGAATAAATAGGAAACCTTTAAACCACTTCTGATCAGTCCCAACTGTATCACATTGCCAAGGACTGAATTCCCTGCTGTACAATGAGGAATCTGCAGCAGGGACTGGAATTTTTATAACTCCTTTTTAAACACCATGGAGTAGAATCAAAGCTGGTTCTGTTCTCCCTCCAATAATTCCTGCTAAGCTGCTCCAGTCCTGACAGAAAGTGTGGAACTGGGCAAGGTTAAGGTGAAATGTCTCATCTGAACCACAGGGGCACCCACAGGGACCTGGACAAGCTTCAGAAGTGTCCCATGGGAATCCTGTGAGGTTTAACACCACCTCAGGGGGCTGGTGCTGCCCCTGGGTTAGGGCAATCCTTGGCATCAACCCAGGCTGGGATGGGCAGCTGGAGCAGCCCTGGGAGGAGGAATTGGGGGTGGTGATGGGTGACAGCTGGACCTACAGCATCCCAGAGCCCCCCTGAGCCCTGGGCTGAGCCCCAGTGGGGGCAGCAGGGAAGGGATTGGGGCTGTGCCCCTGTGCCCAGGTG
>JACBWW010001761.1:0-11632 GCA_020086605.1 Lanius collurio
TGAGGTCTTTGATTCTTTTCTTTATGCTTTTCATCCCTCATAATCACCTTGGAGCCACAGCCCAGCCCCACATCTGCACATTCCTCAGATCCTTTGAGCAAACAGCTCCTCTTCCTCCTTTTCCCATCCACTGCTGAGCTCAGAGACAGAAATGCCACCTTTTGATGGATTTATGGTCTGCCTTTCCTGGCAAGTGCTGGGAATAAACCCTGGGGCAGCCAGCAACGGGGTGGGGCACAGAAACTGTGGGAGCAGCAAAAAATGGGGGGAAAAGGGAAAAATTCTGGGGTAAATGTGCATTACTCACCCTGCAGTACTGAGCTGAACCCCTTGCAGTGTCTGTTCACCAGAATATTTCCCTCCCTGTGACAGAAATAATTACAGCTATCAAAGAATCATGGAATGGTTTGGGTTGGAAGGGACTCCAAGCCCCGATAAGTCATTAATAACTTGATGCTTCTTTCAAAGTGTTGCACGTTTTTATTCCCTGCTGTGCCAGGGGATAAATAAAAACTGGATAATTTCTTACTTAACCTCTCCCAGGCCTGATCACTGAGGAGTATTTGAGTGAGGAGGAGCTGGAAGAGGCGAGCTTTCTCAAACCCTCCAACTTTGTGGGGGTGGTGTTCAAGGACTCCATGTCCTACCAGCTGAGGTTCCACGACTCCATCGCCATGTCCTCCATCTATACAGAATCCAGAGGTAAATCTGTGTGCCCTGCACGGGAATCAGCTGGAAATCATTCCATATTTTTCATTTTTTTATGGCCCAGTGTGGGGTGTGTTGGTTTGTGGAGGTTTGGTTTGCAGCAGTGTGAACCTGGGAACAGAGCAGCTGGAACTGTGGTTTTGGGGCTTTTCATGTGGAATTGTGGAATGGGCTGGGTTGGAAGGGATCCTAAGGATGTTCATTCCCTGCTCTTCCCTGCAGCCACGTGCTCCAGCCTGCGGAAGAGCTGCGAGTCCGTGACCTACTGGAGCTCGGGGTTCACGGCGCTCCAGGCCTGCATCGACACCGCCATCATCCAGGTACCGCTGGGAAAATCCCACCAAATCCCATCCTGGCCCAAGGAAGGGCAGAGCCAGGGCCTGCCCGGGCTCTGGCTGTGAGCTCTGCCTGGTGATCCTGGGAAATTCTGTGCCAAAACCCCCCTGGGAGCTGGGGAGAGGGCAGGAGTTTCCGGGTGGGTTTGGCCGTGTTTTGTCCAGGACTGTTTTGTCGAGGATTTCCCAAATCCTGTGGGGTTGGATAGTGAGGATGTTTTGACTCCATTTTCATCCAGGTGAGCCTGAACGTTCCCCACAACGCTCCTCAGAGCAAAGGCTCCACTGAGCTCTCCCCAAAGTGCCACCCCAAACAGGGGCTGCAGGATTTGCCTTGTTTTGGTGTTGGTGTTGCTCAGCAATTTTTCCCTGATTTCCCTCCCCTCATCCTGCTCGTGGTGACTGCAAATTCCATCTTTTTAAGTGAAAGAAATTTCATATTTGCTAATTTTATCTCCAGATATTTTTCCAGTTTCCCTGCTTTTGACCTGGGATTTGGGGTCAGGAAGGTTTTGGGGTCTCCAGATCTCCCCGTGCCAGCAGGACTGGAGACAGTGGTTGGGATAGGGCTGAAAAATGTGAAAATAACTCTTCCTCCTCTTCCTTTCAGCTGAAGACAAATCACTCAGTTTGGGAACAGCTGCAGCTGACCAGAGCCATGGTTATGGGAGAGGCTGCTGTGGTGGAAATTGATAATTTCCCTCGTGCAATCATTTTAATTTACCTGGTGATTGCCTTCTCCCCCTTTGGGTATTATTTGGCAATTCACATCGTGGCAGAAAAGGAGAGGAAGCTGAAGGAGTTCTTGAAAATTTTGGGACTCCATGACACTGCCTTCTGGTATGTGAGTGTTTGGTGTAACCTGTTGTTTATAAAAGGAAAAAGAAAGAAAGTATATGTAAAGAAATAATTAAAAAAAATATTTCTAGGAAACCTCTTTAATTCCACCCTTCAGTTCTTAAATTGTTTTCAGTCTTTAACTGCAAACAACCAAAAACTGAGATATTCTGTAAAATCAAACAGATACTTGAAGTATCATGAAAATATGAATATTTTATTAAGAGCTCCTGCTGCATTTATTCATGTAAATCTACACCAGGCTTAGAGGGATTAAACCTCATCATGTGTGAGATTTTTATGGAGGTTTTTAAATATTTCTGGCTCACTACCTCCTTTCCTAGAAGCTCAACAGGTAACCTGCAGGCTGGCACAGAATTAAGTGAACCCAGCTCTATAATTTTAGCGTGCCAGAGCAGTCTCAGCAACAGGTTTTTAATTGTTTCCTCACCCTGGTGAAAAATTGTCCTGGGCAATAGAATATTTTATTTTTCTCCCAAATGATGTGTTGATTTGAAATAATTGAGAGTTGAAAAGATAAAAACAGGTTTTGCTTTTCCCTTTCCTGCAGGGTTTTCACATCTGCACTGAAACAGCCACCTGGGGTGGTTGGAATGATTTTTTTTAAGTTGTTTCAGAGAAAATGTGTTATTTTGTGCTCCCTGTACCCCAACCACCCCCGTTAGCTGAGGTCAGAGCTGCTCACAGACTCACAGCTCTGTTTTTCAGAGGAGCAGGATTTTGTTACCCTTCCCAGTGCCCTGAATGACAGCTGTATTAAATTTTAAACAGAATTTCTTGAATTATTGAAACCTACCACTCTGTTACCCTCCTTTGCCTACCCTAGGGAATTAATTATGCAAGTTCAAAAAAAAAAAAGGTGAATCACCTGATTGTGCATCTCTGGCTGTCCTGGGAGTCGATGTGTGCCGAGAACAATCCCAGGGATGTTCACACCAGCTCTTTTATTGGGGGGGCTCTTGCTTTGTGCCACGCTTGGCCTTTGGTGCAGTGTCTGGAATATTAAAGAGTGCTGGGTTTTGCTGTCTGCATGGCTGGGGATTCACTCATTTTCCTGGTTTTCCCCCCTTTTTCTCCCTAGGCTGTCCTGGGTGCTGCTCTACGTGAGCCTGATTTTTGTCATGTCCATCCTCATGGCCGTGATCGCCACGGCCTCGTCCCTGTTCCCCCAGAGCAGTGCCTTTGTCATATTCCTGCTTTTCTTCCTGTATGGAGTCTCCTCAGTAAGTACTCCTGGCCCTGTGCAGTTCAGCCATCCCATGGGGGTTTTATTCCCTTCCCACCTGGTCTTGTTTGCTCTGCTGAAGGATTTGGGGCCAACGTTGTTTCTGTAGGATTGAGCAGTGCTGGGAATCTGAGCTGTCCCATCCCTTCCTCGGGTTTTCTCCTCTATTGTTAGGATGTTTTGCAGGTGTCACCCATCACTGTGAAAAATGCCTTTCCTTCCTGAAATATCTGAGTTTATACTCATCAGGTTTTGAGTTCTGAACTCTGCACAGAACCATTCTGCAGTCCAGGTCCTCTTCAAGGCATTTCCTATTACTATGGAGTGTAATGCTAAAACCCTAATTCAAGGTCAGAGAATGATACAAAAGTATATTATAAATATATTTATATAGCCACTTGCCTGTCTGAGTTCATAAGAGGAACAGCAGGACTTGATCTTGAAAGTCTTTTCCAACCAAAAATGGTTCTGTGATTCTCTGTGGGTGAATGCTGGAGTGATTGTACCAGGAAAAATACATGATTATCAGAGAATCAGAAATTATATGATTATCAGAAAATGCTATGGTATTTTCCCTTAGTTTTTCTATACCGTTGTTGTTATTGTTATTATTGTTGTTATTATTATTATTACTATTATTATTGTTATTATTACCATTACTGCTACTACAGTTCCTTCCTGTTTTTTCCCTGCTGCCCTCAGGTTTTCTTTGCCCTGATGCTGACACCTCTGTTTAAGAAGTCCAAGCACGTGGGGATAGTGGAGTTCCTGGCAACTCTGGTTTTTGGCTTTGTGGGCCTCAACATTGTCCTGCTGGAGGATTTCCCCAAATCCTTCGTGTGGATCCTCAGCCCTTTGTGCCAGTGCAGCTTCCTGATTGGTGTTGCACAGGTAAATCCCCACCTGCACCAGCCTCCCTGTGCTTGTTGGCCATGGATCACTTGGAAACAGACCTCGATGGGGTTTTTAAATAGATATTTTATCTTAAATAAGCTGGTGATGGTGGGGAAAATGCCTTTTTTCATGGCAGTTTAACATCCAGCACTGTAAAGGAGCTGCTATTCTCTGTGTCCTGTGTGATCTCAGTCACTTTCTCATTATTTTGAGGGGGTTTTGCCAGGTTTTGCACTGTGCTGTTGTGTCTTTCTGGTGTGTGGCATCTCCCTCCCTGCAGGTCATGCATCTGGAGGATTATGAGGATGGGGCAACATTTGCAAACATCAATGATGGTCCTTACCCACTCTGCATCTCTCTGATTCTCTTGGTGCTGGACAGCATCTTTTACCTGCTTGTAGCTGTCTACCTTGACCAGGTTATCCCAGGTATGTTCCTGATCAAAACTGGGCTGTGGGAGGATCATCCTAAAGTCCTGAACCCCCAAGGCTGGTGGCATCTCTCACCTAAATTCTGTGGAGAAAGGAGGTGATGCTTTTTGCACATAAATTTTGACACTTTCAGCTGAAATAATTTATATTCTGTTAAAACTGTGATGTGTCATGAGGGGTTTTGCCATGGCCTTAAAAAGCTTAATTTTCCCCTCTTTCTCCAGGAAAAACTTCCTTCCTGAGTTAACTGAAACCTCAGCCTTTACAATTTCCTCTTAGAGGGTTGGAAATCAAAGTCTGCTCTGCCTCTTCCAGATCTGTCCCTGTGACAGAAGTAGTTGAACATGGAACACAGAATAAAGTTGTTAATTTTGAGACTAAAGCCTGGTTAAGCCCCTCAGCTCTGTTCACCTCTCTTTTCTCTCTCCCATGTTTAAGTCAGTGCTCTTTCAGCACTGGGGATTTCTCTTGAATAGGAGGAGTTTTGCACTTTTATTTAAATACTCAGCAGAAGCGCAGCCTGCCAGCAGTGTGGACGGGGAGTCATGGCTTAAATAGAAACTTGGCTGAGGAAATCCCTCAGGAGCAGAGGTGTGGGCTGGCTACAGGAGGAGCTGGAACCCCAAAGCTGAGGGATATTTGTGGTTGCTGCTCAGGAATTCCTTTTGTCACCCAGGGGAGTTTGGCCTGCGCCGCACACCCTTTTTCTTCATGAAACCCTCATTTTGGTCAAAGCACCGGAAAAACTACAAGGAGCTGTACGAGAGCAGCGTGAACGGCAGCTTGAGCTTCAGTGAGATTGTGGAGCCTGTGCCTTCGGAATTCCAGGGAAAAGAAGCCATCAGGTACAGTCCCTGGCCTGCCTGTGGGTGAGCAGGTCACTTGGAATTTTAATGTGCACTTCGAAAATCCCTCTTGGCTTTCCTCTCCTCGGATTCAAACAGCGCGTGGTGTGCATTGCAGAGAGCCCTCCACGGTGAGTCCCCATCCGCAGGGACATGGATCCAAGGATAAATCCCTGGGCTCAGGGACAGGGCTGGTTTGTGGGCTCTGTTCCCCTGTTGGAGCCCTCTCCAGCCCTGCTGCTTTTCCATTCCCTCAGTTTCTCGCTGGGGCCACGAGCGCCGTAAGTGGTTGCAGATGTTGGAACGTCGGCTCTGCTGGGAGGGTTCAGTTCCTGGTAACTCACATTTGAGGGGAAAAAGCAGAGTTCTGGGTTTTTGGGAAGGCTGTGGGGTTCTCCTAGGCCAGAGGGGAGTTTCATGGTGGTTTTACCCAGCTGCCACATACAAGAGGGGGAAAGAAAATAGAAATAATGTCCACACTGTCACCTTCCGTGCTGTGCTTTGGCCACCTCTTGTCTTGCATCTGGGCTGTCCTGTGCTTTTTGGGATTTCTCTGTTGTTGTTTTCAATGTTTTCCTTTTAGCCCTTGTTTCCATCGTTTTCCAGCGGTGTATCCTCATGGGAGAGGGGGAACTCTGCATCTTCATTCCTGGTTGGCTCCACTGGTCTCAAATATTAGAGATTAGTGGCCAGCACGAGTCTTGTGTTGTCCACACCACCCAGGTCTCTTTGGGCATCCACCACAGGTTCAGGAGTCCAGTTTTAATCCTGATACTCCCGTGAGAACATCGTGGCTGTTGTTGCATTATTCATCCATCCAGGACCCTTTCCACACCATCCCTCCACCAGCTCCAGCATTTTCACACAGTATTGTCACCTTTCCTCGTGCAAGTTTTATTTTCTTTCGTTCTCATTCTCTTCCCTGTTACTCACCCTCCATAATCCTCTCCATCATCCTCATTTTCAGGGTGATGAGGCTTCCAAAATCCATCCTTGGTATGGTGCCTCCAGATAATTGGTTGGTTTTTTCTTTTGGAAAAACAGCAGGGCCGGAAGGAAGCTTTTTACCTCTCTTGAAAAGAGCAATGCCTTCTTTCTTTTACCTAATTTTGATCAAGAGCTGTCAGAAATCACATCTTTGGAGTCTGTTCTGCTAACAGCTCTTTTCCATGTCATGTCTGTGGAGCTTCCTGTTGAATTGTGCAACTGCTGAGGAGTAGCTGTACCCTCTCCTAGCTTGGGAAGCCTCTGGTGCATTGCTCCACCATGTGAAAGAGACTCAGATTTGAAATAATTCAGTTTATCATCACAGGAAATACCTTAGAAGGTGACCAGGAAAAGCTTTCTGATGCCAGGGTGGAGACAGGCAAAGTTTAGGGAAAACCTATCCTGTCTTGACTTGCCTTGATGGGTTTTTAACACATCTGGTGCCACTTCAGCCTGGTTGTCATGTTGTGGTTGTTGCTGGGTGTTGGTGACTCAAAATGGCATGTAAGGGTCCTGAAATATTGTATGCAATGATGTGTCTTCTTTCAGAATCAGCTGTGTTCAGAAAACATTCAGGAAAAAGGGAGAAACCGTGGAGGCTCTCAGAAGTAAGAACATTGCAGCTTTTCAGCTGCTTGTTGGATGCAGAGGAGCAGTAGCTGAGTTGCTGAGTGATCTTTTGTGTTTCAGTTCAGGCTGGTTTGGGTTTCTTTTGGAGGGGTGGGGCCCTGGAGTGTGAATGCCAGGCATGCTCGTGTGTGTCCTGTCTCGCAGGAGCGGTGTCTAATCCAGCACCCCAAAAATGAGCCCTCCATCACTAAGAAAAGCCAGCTGGCATCCCCCTCAATTCCTCCTCACCCATGTAGTGATTTAATCTCCCCTCCCCCACCTCCCTGATATTTTCACCTTCTTTCCCTGGGTGGCTTTGAAACGTGGCCACTCCACAGTGGGTGTGGGACTGTCCCAGCCCAGCCATGGGGTGGGGTGTCCCCCAGGGGCAGAGCGTGAATGGATACCCCACATATGAGCATGTGATGGACCCCTGGGGCAGGATCCCACCTCTGACCCCTCCTCTCGCTGTGCCCTGGGAGCAGATCTGTCCTTTGACATCTATGAGGGTCAGATCACGGCGCTGCTGGGCCACAGCGGCACGGGGAAGACGACGCTGATGAACATCCTCTGCGGGCTGTGCCCCCCCACAGACGGTGAGTGCAGGGCTGGGGGTGCCCTGCTCTAAAACCAAGGCTCATAACCCTGCTGGTTGTTTTAGGAGTCACCAACATATCTTGGGATAAAGTCCAAAAGAGCCCACTTGCAGTTCCTGTCTGCACAGGGCTGTAAAACCCTCTCTGCTGATCTTCCAGTGGAGAGTTCCCAGCCCATGGCAGGGCGCTGGAATGAGATGAGCTTTAAGGTCCACTCCAACCCAAACTATTTAGTGCTTTTTATGTTAATTTTTTTAGGGTTTGTCTCAGTCTATGGGCACAAAGTGTCTGAGATCGACGAGATGCTGGAGGTGCGGCAGATCGCGGGGGTGTGCCCTCAGTCCGACATCCACTTTGACATTTTGACTGTGGAGGAGAACCTCTCCATCTTTGCTGCCATTAAGGGCATCCCTCAGAATGATTTGATACAAGAGGTAACTCACCCGGCCACAGGTGTTGTCTTACATGTACATTTTTAACCTGTAAATCAAAATGTTCTCAAGGGGTTTTCCTTTTGCAGGGAAATACTGCTCTATGTGGACAAAGAGGTGCAGGAAGATGTTTAGACAAGGATAAACTTTTCATTTTTCCCGAGATTAAAATGTTCATGAAATGTTTTAAATCTGGCATTTGGGCCCAATTATAGACACCATGAAACTGTGTAGGTTGTGCAGTTCAGATACAGAACACACTGGGAACCAGCAGCAGTTCCTTTGAATGTTAATTGTTAACAATCTGGTTTAAAAATGTGATTTTTTTTTTTTTTTAAACAGTAAATGCGTTTCTTGTGTTTACAAGGTGCAGAAGGTGTTGCTGGATTTAGAGATGCAGCCCATCAGGGACAATCAAGCCAAAAAATTAAGTGGGGGCCAGAAGAGGAGGCTGTCAGTGGGAGTTGCTGTTCTTGGGAACCCCAAGGTGAGAGGGATGGAATTATTCCCAGCTTGGTGTTGCTGATCCATGGAAGGCTGGGTCTCTTGTCGAAACCAACCAGTGTGTAAAATGCAGAAATTGTTCCTTTGAGCACCTTTTTTTCTTCATTTATGGTTTAATTGGGGTAATTTCAATGGCTCAGCCTTTATGGTTGAGGCTCAGGTAATGGAGCAGCTTTGGAGTTGATCTCTTTGGCAAATAAACAGCGTGGCAAGTTTTGTGTGATTTCTGGCACGTGACGTTTATCCCCCAACAGTGAAATTGTTGGATGCTTTTCCTTCCAAAGCCATCCAGGAACTGGGAGCAGGAGCAGAGTCAGAGAGCTCTTCTGTGTTAGAGCCCTGTAATTTCTGTGAGAACGGGGACTGCTTTGACATCTGTGGTTAGAAATGATGTGTGTGACAGTTCCTGGGGGGTTCAAAAGCAGGTGTGTGCATTTAACCACTCCTCAGTTGAAAGAATCCGTGGCTAAGCTGTGCTTCTACTACATAAATGTATTGGAACTGGAATAAAACAGGCTGTGGCATTAATTTATTATGGGATTTTTCCATTTGTCACAACAGGAGATGGATTTATTCAAAGCACAATGACAAAAGCTGCCTTGTTAGTCTGGGATGTTTCCCATTTTAGAGGAGTAACTGGCAGGCTTCAACAAACCCTTCTGGGTGTGCTGGGGAGGGGTTGCTGAGCTCAGGGGCTGTGGCCTGGAAATCCCTCAGGGTTTTGCCCCCAGGTTTTGCTGCTGGACGAGCCCACGGCGGGGATGGATCCCTGCTCCCGCCACATCGTCTGGAACCTGCTGAGGAACAGGAAAGCCAACCGGGTGACTGTGTTCAGCACCCACTTCATGGACGAGGCTGACATCCTGGCTGGTGAGTCCTGCTGCCCCCCAGCTTCGTTCCCCAGCCATGGGGTACAATCTGTGCAGAATCCAGAGCTGCATTTGGGAGGAAATTGTCAATCTTCTGCTTCAGAGGGGCCTTCCTGACTTTCCTTCCAGATCGTAAAGCTGTGATTTCCCAAGGGATGCTGAAATGCCTCGGGTCTTCTCTCTTCCTGAAGAGCAAGTGGGGCATTGGCTACCGCCTGAGGTAACTCCGTGCCCAATTTTCTACCTCTTAGGTGCCATCCTGTGTCTCTTTTTTTATTGTTTTCTGTTGGAATCTACAAGAAAGCACCCCCCAAAAAGATCCTTTTATGCTCTGAACGGCACACCTGAATGTTTGGTGCTGTGCTGGCACAGTGTCAGGAGCGAGCTGAGCTTGAATCCCCAATTCCTGGTGGTTTTTTTTAGCATGCACATCGATGCCTACTGCAACACTGAGGCCACCACCTCGCTGATCAGGCAGCACATCCCTGCAGCCAGCCTGATCCAGGAGAACGATGAGCAGCTCGTGTACACCCTCCCTCTCAAGGACATGGACAAGTTTGCAGGTACTGATGGGATTTTGTGTTGCAGGGATCGGTGACTGCGGAGTGGAAGTTTATTGAGCCTGATGATCTTGATGAATTGTGCATTTCTGTTTTACATTTATTGTTATTTGGCCAACAGGAAGTCAGGGAGGGTTTTCTCAGGTGAGTGAGGACTTTGTCATCTCCTCCAAGGGGCTGAGGTGTCAGAGGGATGTGGGTACCCAACAGCAAGGGCTGGGGAGATGACTCTGTGGTGAGGAGACCCTTCCACCTGAGCACCCCCTGGTCCTGCAGAATCATCATCCTATTGCAGAGGGTTCCACAGAGCAGGGCTGGCCTGCAGCAGGAAGCAGGAAAGTCCCAAATCCTACAAAAATCGTACAAAAACCTTACAAAAATTGACAGCTCTCACTGGGAACTGCAAAGAGCATCGAGTGGGAGCAGGGAGCAGATGGGAGGATTTCACTAGATGGCAGCAGTTATCTGAGCAGTGCTGGGCAGGGCTCCTTGCTCACCTCCCAGAAATAACTGGAATAAACCCTGCGTCCTTTGCACCATGTGGGAAGCCAAGGAAGGATCAATGTTGGTGGGAACAAGCAGCTGATACTCCATAAATGTTTTTTTCCCCCGTTGCATTGGAGTTAATGATTTCTGAGCTTTGCCTTCAGCAGCCACTGGGTGCACTTCTGCAAACAGGATGAGATGGAATCAATTTCCCCAAACTATTGCAGGGAGAACCTGGGGCTGGGAATACACCTTGGCAGCTGGGGCAGGAGAATTTGTGGGGGTTTGAGCAATCTTGCCAAAAATCCAACTGCTCTTCCCCTTTTGTACGTTTGAATTTCCCTGCAGCCTCACTGTGGCTCTGAAGCTCCTCATTTTAAGTCCTTATTTCATAGGATTGAGAAAAACCCAGTAACATTTTTCATCCCAAGGTGCTGTTAAGTTCTCCCACTCTGAGCTTCACATTGGTCTTCAAGCTCTGTGCCCTGTCCAGGATCTCTCCTTCCTGGTTAACCTGGCTTTACAAATCTGGAAATTTTTTGTAATAGATATATAAAAATACGTTATTTTTATAGATCTAAAATGACTCAGTGGTTTTATTTGTAAGATCCTTTGTGCCTGGGCAGGGATTTAGGTAGGACGAGCTGTCCTGGGTATGATTTTTCCAGGAGAGGGAACCTTGAACCTGCCCTGAGGCAGATTCCTTTGAACACAGGAGCTTTAGGATGCTGAGAGAGTTTTTAGAAGCACCACAACTTCAGCAAAAGCTGCTGCATTTCCTGACCACAGAGACTGAAATTTAGGAGCTTAAAGGAGCTTCTCCCACCTTGGTTCTCAAACCATGACCTGTGCCCTCTGATTTATTTGCTATTCCAATTTTTCTGCTTTTTCCCACCAAGCAGGAGGGTTTAGAGATGTGCCTGATGTGCTTGAAGTGTTCTTGGCAGGTGCTGGAGCAGTTTCAGAGCTGCACATGTCCCATCTGTCCCTAGGCCTGTTCTCTGACCTGGACACCCATTCCCACCTGGGAGTCATCACCTATGGTGTGTCCATGACCACGCTGGAGGACGTTTACCTGAAGCTGGAGGTCGAGGCAGAGATTGATCAAGCAGGTGGGAAGGAGCAGGGCTGTGCCCTTGGCTCTCCTCAGGTTTGGTTTACTCTCAGTTAGTGTGGAATTGTCACTGCTGGAAGGAGGGAACGAAAAAAATGTCCCTCACAGGGTGCTGCTCCAGCATCTGTTGATCCTTTGGTTCTCACAGCATTCCAGGCTGTTGGAATATTCAGCAGGGAA
>JACBWW010001762.1:0-11629 GCA_020086605.1 Lanius collurio
TTTGTGGAGCTGCTGGTTTGTGCTGTCAGTGTGTTGTGTGCAAGTGTCTGTGTGTGTGCGAGCAGATTGAGAGCCTGTGTTAGTAAAGAGGCGTTGGTGTTGTTCCTTGCCTGGGGGTGTCCCGTTTTTGGGCCCTGGCCCCTGGAGCAGGGTGTCCCCCCTTGGTGCAGGGGCGGCCCTCAGGCAGCGCTGAGGCAACCAGGGGTGCGTGCTGGGCCTGGGGGGAGGAGGAGAAAGGCTGCAGGAGCAGGGCTGAAGAACAAAATGGTGAAAGGATGGCTGTGGGAGCAGCAGGTGGGATTGTGCAGGAGAAGGAGTAGTGGGAGGAAGAGGAGTGTGAGGAAGAGTAGGGATAGAGGAGGAGGAGCAGGAAGAGGAGGCACCCCAAGGTTCCACCACTCGCTGTATCTGCAGCCTCCTCCCAGCTCCAGGTGCGTGTCCCACCCACCTCCGATCGAGTAGGTGACCTGGAAGGGGGATCCACGATTTTCCCAGGGGTGAGTCTTGGTGTTTGTGTGGTGTTTTTTGCCTACATATTGGTTCTTTGGTTTGTTGTGGGGGCAGAATATTTATATGTTTAAGAGAGTTTTGTCTTAATCTTCATGGTTTTGAAATTTTGCGGCTTTATCTTGATTTTTGGGCGACTTTGGGGTTGAATCTTGATATTTTGGAGGTTTTTACGGACACAAGATGCACAGTGTTGGACTTGGGCAGGAGGAACCCCCAGCCCAAGGCGCTCAGCTCTTCTTTTTCCCCCCAAACCCGGATTTGTCATTCCCAGGCCGGATGGAGGAGGAGGAAAAGCCCCGGAGATGCCGCCCGAGGAGGTGCTGCAAACGCAGCCCACAGAGATCCAAGGAGGAAAGAGCCCCCCTGTGCCGGGAAGGCGGCCGGAGATCCAGGCAGAGCTCGGAGCTGGGGGAGAAGCCTCAGGGTGGGGAGAAGCCCCACAAGTGCTTGGAATGTGGGAGGGGCTTCAGCTACAAATCCCAGCTGAAGGCACACCAGATGATCCACACTGGGGAGAGGCCCTATGAGTGTGGGGAGTGTGGGAAGGGCTTCACCAGCAGCTCCAACCTGATCAAGCACCAGGTGATCCACACGGGGGAACGGCCCTATGTTTGTAGGGGATGTGGGAAGAGCTTCAGCCGGAGCTCCAACCTGAGGGCACACCAGCGCACCCACACCGGGGAGAGGCCCTACGAGTGTTCTGAGTGTGGGAAGAGGTTTGGGACCAGCTCCAATCTCCTCAAACACCAGCGCATTCACACGGATGAGAGGCCCTTCCGCTGCCCCGACTGCGGGAAGGGCTTTAAACGCAACTCCCACCTCATCAGCCACCGGCGCATCCACACCGGGGAGAGGCCCTACGAGTGTCCCCAGTGTGGGAGGAGCTTCTCACAGAGCTCTACCTTGACCCGACACCAACGGAGGCACCACTAAGGGAAGCCCTGCGAGTGCCCCGAGTGCGGGAAGAGCTTCGTGCGCTGCTCCAGCTCCATCCCCCGTGGGAGGATCGGTGTTGGATGATCCCCAGTGACCCCCATTGGGCAGAGCCCTGGAGACCCCCGTTCCGGGTGATCCCCTCTGGGTGGGGGGAAGGTGTTGGCGAGATTTCTTTGCCTTCTCCTTGTGCTGCTGGGATTTGGTTGGTAATAAATTCCCTCCCTGTGCCCAGGCTGGGTCTGTTGTGCCCGTGCTGTTGCTCGGGGCGGGATCTCTCCTGCTCCTTCTCTCAGCTCCTGGGCCTTTCCTTGTATTTCCTGTCCCTGTGCAGAGGGCAGGGACAGCGCGGTTTTGGTGTCTCCCGGTATCCAGGCAAGGCCAGCCCAGCTCTCGCCATTGCAAGGGGATTGTGTGGGTCCCCTATTTTTGGGACATTCCCATTGGAGGAGGGTGTCCCCCCTTGGTGCAGCCCTGGCCCTCAGGCAGCGCTCAGCCAAGCAGAGAACGCCCTCAGCTGGCGCCTCGTTTTTGGGCACACCTGAGCCCCTGCACATCTCCATCACCATTTTGGGGTGCACCGGTGCTCCTGGATATCTTTGGGCAGCTCCAGGAGGTAAAAATGCTGAAAAAATGGGATTTTTGGGGTTCCCAGCACTGAAAATTGCAGGATTGGGGGGTTGTGCAACAGGCAGACCCCAAAAATCCTGGAAACAGGGATGTGGGCACCCTCAAGTCCCTGAAATCCTCTGACAGGGGGGTTTGGGAACACCAAACCTCCCAAAATCCTGGGACAAGAGGATTTGGGAATGCCCAGTTCCCCAAATCTTGGGTCCAGTGGGGTTTGGACACAGCCAGGCCCCCAAAACCCTGCGAACAGGGGGGTCTGGGGACACCCAGCTGCTCAAAAATCCTGGTAACAGGGGTTTTGAGGTTGCAGAAAACCCAGACGCCTAAAATCATGGAAAAAGATAGTTTGACCACTCCCAACCCCAAAAATTGTGGAATAGGGGAAGAACCCTGAAAAAAGAGGAAGATGGGACAAAACCCTTCCCCAAAAAAGTCCTGAAAAAAGAGGGTTGGACCCTCTTATCCCTCCCAGTGCCTCCATTCGTAAGGATCCAGGGCACCCCAGATCCCAACCCTGTGGCTCCAGGACCCCCCAAAGGCCACCTTGGACCCCCCCAAAGGCCGGGCAGGCTCAGGGCCAGCAGCAGCACCCAGGGGAGGCTCCGCGCTCCATCCATGGTGCCTCGGGATCCTGGAACCCTGGGAAGGGTCGGTGCTGCTCTCAGTAAAGTGGTGGTGACCTGGAAAGGATTGGGAGTGGGGGCGCAGCACCCCAAAAAGTGCTCAGCCAGTGGGAGCACGGTGTTTTTGTGTCGCCATCAGTAACCAGGTAGAGCCTTGGCAAAATATCCCCCTAAAAATTGCAGCCAATCAGCGCGCAGCGCTGAAAACTCCAAAAGGCGCCAGCACCCCCCCTGAGCCCCCTACCAGGGGAATTTGGGGAGAGGGCGCGTGGGGGTTGCCCAGGCCGGGCCCAGAGCCCAGCGCTGCCCCAGCCCGACCTGCCCCGGCTCCATCCCGGCTCCTCCCGCGGGATGCGACCGCCTTGGGAAAAGGGGGGGCCAAGGGTGGGCGCTGGGCCCGGGGGAGCAGGAGAAGGGATGGAGGAGGAGGAGGGGTGAGGAAGGAGCGGGAGGAAGAGGAGAGAGAGAGGAAGAGGAGGAGCAGGAAGAAGAAAAGCAGCAGGGGAAGCACAGGGTCACCGCCCGCTCTGTCCGGCGCGGCCCCAGGAGTGTCCCACAGGTGAGCGGGGAGGGGGAGCTGGCTGCTGGAGGCTGGATGGGCAGACTGGGAGCACTGGGAAGGGGCCCTGGCTCGGGGCGCAGCCCCCGGGGCAGCCCCACGGCCCCACGGCAGCTCCAAGGCTGCCAGCCGGGATGGAAGGTGGGAGGGGGAGCAGGGCAAGGGACGGGGCTGTCGGTGCCCAGGGGACACAAGGGACAGCGGGGGCACTTCACAAGCATTTAATGCAAAAGTAACAAAATAATTGGGAAAACAACCACAACAACACCATTGGCACTGTAAGTGCTGGTGGGGGTCACACGAGGCCTCTTCAAAGACTGACAGAATCTTGTGAGCTGGAAGGGACCCACAAGGATCGTGGAGTCCAACTCTAAAGGGAATGGCCCCCATGGGGTCAAATCACAACCTTGGCATCACTGGCAGCGTGCCCCAACCAAGGGCACATTCCTGTGGAAGCCCAGGTTTTACATCTATATTCATCTATATCTATATCTCTCTTTACCTATAGATCAATCTACAGGGTTACTCTATAAATATGTGATGTTAGAGAAACAGAATCATTCTGGGGTGGTCCAAGAAGGCTCCCGTCCCCCTTGTCCCAGCCGCCCGCGGTGCCCAGGCCGTGCTGGCCTGTTGCCTTCTGCTGAGAAGGCAGGCGACCTGGTTTCAAGACAACAGCACGGCAGCCCAGCCCCTCCTGGGCCACTCGGTCCACGACTCACAGACACCAACGTGGTGGATGGCCTAATGGCGTTTATTATCTTATCTCATGGGGTTAAATAGTCAAGGGGGCTTCACTACATCAGAGCGGGACGGTAGGACTAGCCAGAGTTAGTAAGAAGTGGAAAACTACTGGAGTTAGGAGGGGTTGCATACCTGGGGTGATTGCTTATCACAGGGGATGAGGGAGAGAAGGGGCCCTGCTGCTTTCCATCACATCCCGAAATCTTCCGTTCTTCTGTCCCTACTACTACATCTCCTCCCGCCTTTTTATAAATGAACGAGGTAGTCATAAGTATAGGCACTAAGGTTAGATACGAGGTAGTAACTTGATAAGGGAAAAGGGGTTTTTGATACACCTGAGTAAATTTCGCAAGGCGAGTTAGGAAAGGGGTTTGCAGCTGGCAATGTTCACAGTTTGGTTCACAGCATTTGTTGATGACGTATGAACAGGATGTTGGTTTGTTCCAGGCGGGTCTGGACAAAGGACACTATCTTGTTCAGCAGGCATGGTCCAAGGGTGAGAGCTAAAAACATCATGGTCAAAGGACCTATAAGGGTGGAAATAAGAGTGGTGAGCCATGGTGATTGATTGAACCAGGATTCAAACCAATCTTGCTGGGCTTCTCTGTCTTTCTGTCTCTGAGCTAGTCTATCTCGGAGTTCTGCCATGGAGTCTCTGACAACTCCTGTGTGGTCTGCATGGAAGCAGCATTCCTCTTTCAAGGCGGCACACAAGCCTCCTTGTTGCATGAAGAGGAGGTCTAATCCTCGTCTGTTCTGCAAAACTACCTCTGAGAGTGAGGAAACCGATTTCTCCAGAAAGGAGATGGATTTCTCAACTCTCTGCAAGTCTTCATCGATGGTGATTTGTAGCTGAGACAGTCCTCGGTGCTGGGTCGCCAGAGCTGAGACTCCTGTGGCTGTTCCAGCTACTCCTAGGCCGAGTAGCGCTGCAATGGTTACACCTGTTATTATTTCTCTTTTGTGGAGTCGGCCAGGTTTCTCATACAGACGGTACATCTCTTCATCTGAGTGGTACAGGACCCTAGGAACAATCAGAACTTGGACACAAAAGTCAGTAGAATCATTGAAATTGGCAAGAAACACGCAGGGACTCACTCCAGATCGCTGACAAACCCACATTCCAGATGCGGATGGGACCACCCACTTATTCTTTCTGTTAGGCTTGACAATTTTGGTGCCGAGGTTACCTTTCCGCTTTGCTAAAGCTGCATTGCCAAAGCATCTGCCCTGGCCTGTGACTTGGCTCAGGGTGATTCCTCTGTGGGGAGTGTCCCACCTGCACTGCTGAGGGGCATCTGCTGTGGAGTAACTGAAGGGGGTATTTAAAGCAATTCCTTCGTAAAAAGGGGGTTTGACATCATAGCAAAGCCAGCAGGAATTGGTTAGATTCGGGTTAGATTCGTTCAGGGATAGGAAGGTAGCTTCTAACATATTAAGGATAGGGTCTATGTCAGACTCGGCTGAGCGGCCTATCTGTAAGGTATCTGCTCGGCCTGTTGGGATATGGGAGACTTTTGTGGGCAGGGTTTTGGAGTGGGTTGTGTTCTTTTCTTTTAGTGAGTTTTTGATAACTTTGTTGGGTCCAATTGCCCGTTTTGTGGGTGGTTGAAGTTTGATAATTTGCACATTCACCCACTCTTTTGACCCTTGAAGGACTACTGTCCATGTTCTGCCTGTGGTCCAACTAGAGTGGTTTGGTCGCAAAACGGTCATGTTATAGCTGGTGCATCTCTGAACTTTAGGGGTTTTATGTTGGTTTTTGTAAGGTTTTTCCTGAAAGAAGATAGGTTGTTTACAGCCGGTGGGTGCCCATGAGAACTGTAAAAATTCGTCAGGTACCTGAGGGTCCCACCCAGGCCCTGATGGCCTAGCATCTGTGACAATGGTTTCACAACCCCAGTACCCACAATATCCCCACCCTGGATAATTGCAGTACTTTTTCCCGGGGTTGGAAGCTGGGCACCAATAGGATATGAGTGTGTGTGAGGCATATGAGGAATAGGGGTTTATTTTTGGCAGTCCTGGAAACAGATCTGTGATGCGCAATACAAATGATGGGGCATTCGGTGTGATGGTTTGTCTGAGCACCCTGTCATTTGAAAGGTGCTGTATGACCCACCTGAATGGCCGGTGGGGATAGTGATCTGGGCTGGCTTGTCCTCTGGAGACAAGCCCCAACAGCAAAATCACACAGAAGCACCACTGATGTCTGGGTCTCACCGATACGGAACTCTTGGGTACTGTCTGGCGGCTCGGAGGTTTTTCACTTCCCTCCGGAACAGGGGTGTACGCGTTACGGGGACGCCTCACAAGCATGTCCTGCAAACAGAAACTCACAGTTTTCATTAGTCTCATTCTGCTCATTTTTAAGGTCCGGTTTAATAGATTTAAGTGGACACCACTTGATTTTACCTTCCCGTTTAACAGCTGCGTACCCTCGTCCCGTGAGAACCAGTCTCCAGCCTCATTCCCATTCCCCTAATTCATTTTTGATTATAACCTGCGGGCCTTCCTCTAATGCTCGAGTGGCCCAGTGTTTTTGAGCGGGACTGTGTGTTTCATCTCCCCTAGGGAATTGATTCAGTGCTAGCAGAGCAGTTGTTAGTATACGTGTTTGATCTCCTGAGGGAATGGAATTGTCAAACCCTTCTGTTTTTGCTAACACTTCTAATTTGACTTTCAGGGTCTGGTTTGCCCGTTCTACAATAGCTTGCCCAGTGCTATTGTATGGGATACCTTGCACCAAAGTGATGCCCCACTTTGAAGCGAACTCTTGCACGGGTTTGGAGGTGAAATTGGAAGCGTTGTCAGTTTTGATTTGCTTGGGGATACCAAGCCATGCCATAGCAGTCAGCCAGTGCTGGATTGTGGCTTTGGAGTTAGTTTTGAGGTGCTGTGTGGCCACGATTGCCCCGCTATAAGTATCTACAGTCACTGCAAGCCATGCCTGAGGTTTTAGCAGTTGACAAAAGGTGAAGTCCGACTGCCAGATTTCTGAGGGCTTGAGGCCTCTCAGGTTGACCCTGCTGCTCCATAGGGGTGACTTCTGGCAGTGAGGACAGGTGGCCACTACATGTTTTGCGTCTGCTGTTGAGATCTCGCATCTCTTTGCCAGTGCTTTGGCTCCAAGGTGGAGTGACTCATGTAGCTGGCGAGCTCTCTGCAATGTCCACACTCCTTTTGCTGCTGTGTCTGCTTTGTTGTTGCCGGTTGGGAAATAGCCTTTGATTGGGTTGTGGCTGTTGACGTGAATGACCGATACAGTGCCTTGCCGTGAGGAGAGGGCTTCTTCTAGCATTAGGGCTGCTGCAGATGTTGACACTCCTGGTCCTGACATGGCTAGGCAGAGCCTTGCCACGAATATAGAGTCTGTTACAATGTTGAGGTGCTCATCTTGGAAGAGTCCGCATGCCAAGACCACTGCTGCTGCTTCCAGAAGCTGTACTGACAGCGTGGGGTCACATGTTTTGATGCAATGCCATTGTTCTTCTGCCTGCCACACTGCCACTGCGGTGGAAGTCTTAGAGGAGGCATCTGTGAAGACTCTTGGTCCTGGCATTGGTCGGTCTGTGACCTTTGGAGGCATGTCTATATCCACAATGGTTAGCAGCTGAGTCCAAGGTGGTCTGGCAGCATAGGAGATCTCTCCTCCGAAGCCAGTGAGAGCAAGGGCTAGGTGCTCTGATATCGTGGTTGATTCTGTGGCTGGTTGCTTCCGGAGAGGAAGGTAGATCCTTGTTGGCTCAGTTCCCAGGCGTTTCAGAGCAAGCCTCCTGCCTTTCATGATGATGTTGGCGATGCATTCAACTGCCGGGGAAAATGCACGAGCTGGTCTTCCGAGGACCACCCATTGGATCGGTCGGGACTTCTCGGGGGGTCC
The DNA here is from genome assembly GCA_020086605.1 of Lanius collurio. Classification (NCBI taxonomy): domain Eukaryota; kingdom Metazoa; phylum Chordata; class Aves; order Passeriformes; family Laniidae; genus Lanius; species Lanius collurio. The sequence continues at coordinate 7,883 of JACBWW010001762.1, forward strand.
TTGGGCCAGTGCTCCCACTCCTCCCTTCGGTGTAAAGTGGACGTATAGGACGAGTGGCATGCTTGGGTTCCACCTGGCAAGCGTGCCAGTGGACATCTGATGTTCGATGAAGTCCAGGGAGCTCATTGCTTGTGGTGTCAGCAGCTTGGGCTCCCACGGATGCTTTCCTTTCAGGAGGTCATATAAGGGGTCCATGACCTCAGGAGGGATTAGGATGATGTTCCGGAGCCACTGCAGGGACCCCACCAGGCGCTGCATGTCGTGGAGCGTCTTGATGTCTCAGCGGACTTTCACTTTGGGGGGAGTCACATAGGAGTCTGTGATCCCCACTCCTAGGAAGGTCACGCAGGGTCCTTTCTTGATCTTTGCGCTCGCAATCTCGAAGCCGTTGGCCTGGAGGGTTTCTGTGATTGTGGACACTAAGTGATCCACTTGGCTTGTTGATGGTGCAGCTACTAGGATGTCGTCCATATATTGGATGATGGTTGCAGCAGGGTAGGAGCGTCGGACTGGCATCAGTGCTTTGTCCACGGTGATCTGGCATATTGTCGGGCTGTCCACAAAGCCTTGTGGTAGCACTTTCCACTGGAAGCGGAGGTTGGGCTGGTTGCTGTTCAGGAACAGAACAGAAAGAGCAAACCGTTCCTTGTCCTCAGGGTGCAGGGGTATGGAAAAGAAGCAGTCTTTGATGTCCAGCACTGCGCATGGCCGTCCTTCAGGGATGGCTGAGTTCATAGGCAGCAGTGTCTGAACTGGGCCCATGGGTCGGACTGTCTTGTTCACTTCTCTCAGGTCGTGGATGAGACAATAGCTTTCTCCAGACTTTTTGGGGATCACAAATACAGGGGTGTTCCACGGGCTGACAGAGAGTTCTATATGACCCTTTTGCAGCTCGTGGTCAACTAGTTCCAGCAAAGCTGCCATTCGAGGCTTTGACAGGGGCCACTGCTCGACATAGACGGGGTCTGATGATTTCCAGGTCAGTTTAATTGGCAGTGGGGGGTGGACAGAGGTGGCCCTTATGATAAATTTGTAATCTTGGCTCCTAGCATGGAGAGGATATCTCTCCCTATCAGGGGTGGAGAGTTTGGCAGGATGTAGGGGTAGATAGCTACTGTCTGCTCTGACCCCTCTTTTGTATGGAGTGTTATAGCCACTAATTGGGTGCTTCTCCACGCTCGGGTTGCCCCCCCCCCACTCCGTTCACTGGGGGGACTTCTTTAAACTGCCAATGCCGAGGCCAGTGCGCCTGGGGAATAATTGAACAGTCTGATCCTGTGTCTGCCCAAAATTGGAGCTCTATGACGTGGGGGTCCCGACTGCCATAAAGGCGGCATGCACCCCACACCATCAGGGGCTCTGTCCCTATTTTCATAGCCAAGGCCACCCAGGGATTGTGCTCTGGGGCGCCTCCTGCTGGTCTTGCGGCACAAGCGCGGCTTGTGGCTGTGGTGGGTGTGGGAGTGCTGCCTGCGATGTTGCGAAGTTCTGCATTTGCATCGCTGGCAGGGGTGCAAAATTGGCTGCCTCCTGGGGGGGCATAGGGTATAACGGCCCCCTGCCCCACTGGGGGTTGGCATGGGCGGGCCGCCTTGAATTCGCAGTGGGAGGAGGCTGAGTGCGGCCCGCACGCCCCCTCCCTCTCCCGTTTCCCTGGAGCCGGGACCTGCATTCCCTAGCGAGGTGTCCCTTCTTCCCGCAGACCCAGCAGGGTCCTTTCGGGCGTGCTTGGGTCGGGGGCACCGCTGGGGAAGGCTGAGAGGGCATGGGGCAGCTTACTGCGACATGTCCCGCCTGGCCACATTTGAAACATGCCATTGCACTGGTTAGGGCATGGACAGCGGTTTGGATTGGTGTTAGCTGTTCCTCTTTTATAACATGTTTGATCATATCAGCCACACTGGCCCCGATTGGCACAGAGCGTAGGATGTCTCTGGTGATAGAATTGCTCTGCTGCTTTAAGCAGTCAGCTAGCACAGAGCCCTTGGCTTCTGCAGGCAGGGTAGAGGCCTCTATCGCCGCCTGCAGGCGGTCTACAAACCGTGTGAAACTCTCACTTTCTGCTTGTTTTATTGTCAGCCATGGAGATGGCTTAGCCACCTCTCGAGAAGCCGTTCTGATGGCTTCTCTCGCAGCTCTAGTCGTGGCCCTGACTTCCTCAGCACGCAGCTGCATGGCCTGCTGTTGGGGGGTTATCATACCGTCATGTTTCCCCATCAGCCGGGATAAGCTTGAACCTTGTAGTTGCTGCCCTGCCCCAGAACCCTGGACCAATAGTTTCGTGAGGTTATCTCTCCATTCTTGTTTAAAAATGATTAATCCTGCACCATGAAAAATCATACGGGTTACTTGTATAATGTCAAAGGGTAATAAATCATCGTTTGCGAACACACCATCTATTAGGGTAGAGACCATAGCAGATTCTAATCCTTTTTCTGAAATCGCTTTTACAATTGCTTGTATATCTTTGACATTTATTGGGCTGTACGTTCTTTGCTGATTTCCTTCTGGCCCTGTGACTCTGACCGGGAAAGCATGAATTGATGCAGAAGGCATCCACTCAGCACAAGCTATTTTTATCTGCCCCCAGTCAGTGAGTTTACATCGTGATTGCTTTTCAATATGGTTTGAAGCTTTGTTCGATTTTGCTTTAAACCACGTTACTTCAGCTTCCTCTGATTCAGAGCCTGAGTCAGTTTCCGATACCTCGCTAGAGTCATCGGGACTGCTCTGACTCGGTTCAGAGGCGGAAGTCGAGTGCCAGTGCACTTCCGGTTTGCCGCGCCTTTTTGTGCGGCTCCGGCCCCGCTCCTCCCCCCGGGGGTGGTGCCGCTCCCGCCCCCTGGGCTTGCCCTGCCTCCCGCAAGGGGAGGTCTCTGCCTTAGATGGTGGCGGCTTTGGGCGTGGCTCCCGGTCGGGCATGCGCTCTCTGCTGCTCCCCCGCGCAGGCGCGTTTGCAGAAGCCAGCAGCTCCTGTCTGAGCATACGAGTCTCTGCTTCTCGCGCATGCGTATCTGTGAGCAATCGCGGTTCCAACTCGCGCCCGCCCCAGATATCCAGGCCCCGCCCGTCCCCTCCGCCGCCGGCGCCATGATTCAAACCGCATGGCGGGTGGGGGGGCGCCTGCGCCTCCTCCATCGCCGCGTGTTCGGCACCCCTGGCTTCCTCCGCCAGATCCCCCCAAAAGAGTCGCGCGCAGCTGCACTTCCCGCCCAGGGTCGGTGGTCGGCGGCGGGCATACGGATTGGGATGACACGACTTTTTGCGAGGTTTCTGCCGGGGGAGTTGGGCTCGGCGGGACAGGCGGGGGGGTCAGGGAGTTCTCTGGGGGCCCCAGGGAGTTTGATTTCGGGCTCGGGGAGGAGGAAAACACGCTTGGTCCCGGTGGGTCTCTATTTTCGGGGAAATCGCCCTCAGGGGGGGTCTGCGTGGTCGCCCCAATCCCGACTCTCGGAGCGTTTAATAAATACACACGTGCAGCACTCCAGGTTTCTTGTTCTTGTATCGCTTTGCTTAAGGCTTTTTCCACCTTCCCCCACGCCTTAAGAGTTTTTCCGCTGCCTGAGGCTTTCGTATCCTCAGCTAACACAGCTGTGCATTTTTCCCAAACCTCCGAATGTAATATTTCTACCGGCCGTTCTATGACGCCAATCTCTAAGAGCCTTGCTATGGCAAGGTTAAAATCTTTAAGCCTACACTCAATTCCCCACTGCTTATAAATCGATTCAATTACCTTAGCTATTGCGT
>JACBWW010001763.1:0-11627 GCA_020086605.1 Lanius collurio
ATGGTATCTCAGCATATATTTATTTAATATCAATTAAAAGGAACAAGTAGAATACATACTGCTCTAATTAATCCTTGGTAAGCATTCCATGTTTAACAAGTGTCTAAGAGCAGTGGAGCAAGCTCAGGGAAAGCTTCTGAGTCAGGAAAATGTGCTTTGTACCAAGTAGAAATCTCCAAGAAGGAATCAAAGTTGGGCAGGGCAGTGTGAAAAACAGAAAAGTACCTTGATTAAAATATATTTAAAAAAAAAAAAAAAGAAAAAAGTAGTAAATTGCATCCTAGAGAATGGAGGGTTCCTAAAGATGGACTGTGTCAAAAGGAAAACATTTCTGGAAATCACTACTGGAGGTATCAGCAGTGTGTAGTAATTAGGATCAATGGCTTTTCAAGAGGCCTGAAAACACCTTGAAGAGTTCTCTTTTCTCCATCACCCCTTTAAAGTCCTCCTCTGAATGTGTTTTTTGCTCCTGCAATTATGCACCTCATTTCTTCCATCTGTGCTTTCCTGGGTGCTTAACTCTTAAGTGCCTCTTTCCTAAAATGTTTCTATCCTTAAATCAGCCTGTTAGGAAAACCTTCACCAAGTTTATGCAAACCCTCTCTCTTGACCTTCTTTACCTACAGTTCAAAATCAAATTTCCTTCCTATGTACCCACATTTTCTAAGCAGTGCTGGATCCAAGCAAAATAAAATTTCTTACTCTCATCCAAAAGTAACCCTCCTCATGGTGAAACACTGCCAAGCTCCTGGGGAAGGGAGACCATCACCCTCTGCTGTGTCCAGCTTGCTTCATCCCTCAGGAGTAGAGCATGGCTCCTGTTTCTCTCCCTCCTCTTGCCTGTGTTACATTCCTCTAAAGTAGGAAAGGAAAACCACCCAGCAACTTTATTTTAACACAAATTCAACCAGCAGGGCTGTAATTATGGCCATCCTTTTTAAGGTTTATCACAGGCAATTTTTTTCACAGCAGTTCCTTCTTCCCCAAGAGCTGGGGACAGGTGGGATCTCACCCTTACCTGGTTCAAAGGTGTCAGCTGGGGCAGAGCATCTCTTGGTGTCACACTCTACTTGTAGCTATTCCCATGGATTTTTAACTAACACCCACTGAGAGAACACCTAATCCCTCTCCCAGTTAAACTCTTGAAAAACCAGTGCCTTTCCTTTGGCTCTGAGAGCAGCAGGGTTTTGATTTCCAGCCACTTTGAACAGGATGAAAAAACCTGACCCTTTTCCTGACAGGATTTAAACTGTTCAGCACACAGGCAGGACTGTGCATGTGGCTCTGTGTCTGTGGTTCAGAAACACCTCTGCTGTGAGCCACAGTCTTCAAAGTCCCCCAGAGATGCTACCGCTTCCCATGGCAGCAGTTCCTTCTCACTTCCATCCCTGCTGTTCTCCTTCATTTATTTATTTTTTAATCAAAAGGCTCCTCACTGTGAATCCAGTGTCATTGCTGTACATCTGCCTGGCTGGCAGGTAAAGGGACCAGCACTGAATTTATCAGCTTTGCATTCACCATCAGGAGCACTGAGCCAAGAAACGCTGCAGTGCCCCTTAGAGCAACACACAGCTGATGGGGAGGAGCAAAGGGAGCAGCTTCTACATAATTCTCAGGGAGTTCTACCTCAAATCTACAAACAAATTTAACACACAAAGGAGCCCAAATTGTTCTAGTTTTCACACAGCTTATACAACTTCAAATTATTCCCCGAAGCTGCTTCTCACTGGCAGACACAGTCACGCCAGGGGGGACAGCCTTGCTTCTGAGCTACTTTGAGGGAAAAGCACTAATTTTAGTGGAGAAGGGCTTGAAATGAAAATAGGGAATCTGTTTTGTTAATGGCTATAAAAAGCCTAGGAAAGCAGCCTGCTGGTCCAACATGTGAGAGTGGGATGTTGCCTGTTGGGGGGAAGTCTATTTTTCCTCCGTTTTAAAAAAACATCAGTGCGAAGAGAATCAGGCAGTTATGGGCAGTAGGTGTTGGCAGAACCTACTCAAGAAGAAATGAAGTCCAAGGAATTTTCCTGCCTCTTCCAGCCATCTTTGATTCACTAAATGTTCTCTTTGATACTGCCATAGCAATTGAATGCATTTTCCAGCACTTCATCATAGGCCATTAAGCCACCTCTCAGCAGTACTGACTTCCAGATTCATTTTCTTTCTTTTCAAAACTGCAGCTCCTGCTCCACCTGGAACACCCCCAAGATCCTCTCTGCTTGCCTGGGCTTCTCCCCTGAGTGACTGTGCAGCCTCACATTGCCCATGTTCTCCTCATCACTCATTGCTTGCATCTCAGTTCTCCCAGGTGACCTTCATGCCACCAGCCCTGTCCCTGGGCCAGACTCTTCACTCATCCTGGCAAGATGCAGAGACATAACAAATAGAAAGCTATGGCACTGAATGCCTGAGGCCACTTTTTAATGCATGTAGGTTTTTAGATGTTCTCTAACTAAAGTCATATGTTGATACCTCAGGAGAACATTTGACTCAGAGGCTCAACAACAGTCATGACAGGCAGGGGAATGATTGGAGTTCAGCGGGCTTTGGAAAAATTAGGTTAGCTGTGGAAGCTTCTAAATGTAGGCTTAGGCTCTTATGGAAATCTTGAGCTCTTCAAGACATCAAGCTACTCAAAAACACCACACACCAAACTGCTATTTGACCATTACATTGTTACTTCTGCTTTTCCAGGATGCGATGTTTTTCCCAAACAGGACTTTATCCAGCACATTTCTCCTTCTAAATTCAGAAGTTGCTGTAAACACCAAAGAATTATCATCTCAGTCCAAGAGCAGCACATGTGTCCCACCAGCACTCCAGCACTGCAGAGGAGAGGGCACTGAGGCACTGCCAAAGCCTCGGCACCACCCTCCTCCCCAGCTTGCTCCTGCAGACTTATTAATTTTTGAAAGAGCCAAATTGATTTCTTGTTTCATTCTCTCTAGCGGTAATGAACAAAACAGCTGCATGGCAGGAATGCTCCCCTCCTATTATAGTATCTTAAAAAGCCATTAATTCCTATATTTCCTGTCTATAGTGAATGGACAACAGTCACTGCTGAACTCAGGCAGTTGCCCAGCAGCTGAAAGGCAGGAGTAGGAGAAATTCTCTTCAGTGCTCTCAGATCACAGATCCACAGAAATCCCTGAAGAAGATGATCCTGGATGGGATCTAAAATCAAAACTATAGTTCAAATGGTTTAAAATATTCCTCACTTATTCCTCCATGTGGCTGTTGTGACAGAGCAACCACTGCCTTACCCACTCTGCTTTGGCAACACAGGATGTCACTTCATGAAGGCATTTAGATTAAGAATAGTAATTGACCAGATCTAAAGTACATGGACACTTCCTCTGGCACCAATACTACCTAAAAGCTCACTTAACAGTCATCCATATCTTCATGAATCATAACAAAGGGTTTCTGAAGGCCATCCCCAGTAAAGCCATGATGTGCTAGACCAGAAGAGCCTTCTTAGTCCTTCCTCTGTATTTTCTTCTAGCCCAGGCAGCATTTCCTTTAGTGAGGGTGTCTTTACCCCAGCATAAGGTCATCCTTACAGGCCGTGGGGCTCTTTGTAACAGGGACTGAAAGTTCACTGGAACCTTTGACACCACAAACCAATGTGCTCTACTACAGGTGCCTTGCTTTGTGTCTCAGAAAATATTTCAAAAACATTTTAAAAACCAAAACACTCATAAAAAATACTTCAGAACAAGCTGCCAAGAGCTTGGACATGAAGTTTGACAGCCCAGAAATGGGAGTGGAGAAAGTTGTCTTTGAACCTTTAAGACCAGTAAACCCATTCATTTAAGTCTTTCAAACACATATTTAAAACACATTGAAATTAATGAACTAATATTTCTAATTAACAAGGTGGGAAAATATTCTCATAGAGTAACCCATTTTTCTTCATGCCTTCACCAGATTTACACTAACAAAACCACCTGTGAGCATCTTCTGCCTTACATTCTTCAAACCTAAGACAGGCACTGGGGTGGAATTGGGGCTCAAGGGTGCCTGCAGGGGGAAGCAGCTCCTTCCTAGCCCAGATCCCAAAAGTGCACAAGAGTGCACAAAGAGTGCAGTGCCCAAAGAAGACAACTTTGCTCCTCTGATGACAGACAGAAAGATGAGTTTTCCTTTCATCTGACAGCCCAGCCTTGCCAAGGGAAAGGCTCCTTCTGCCTCACATTTTGGATGGTCTCTTGCAAGCTTTCAATTGCTCTCTGCAATTACCTGACAAGAGGCTCTAGTGAGGTGGGACCTGGCCTCCTCTCCTGAGTGATAGGACAAGAAGAAATTACTTTGAGTCGTGCCAGATTTAGATTGCACATTAGGAGAATTTCTTCACTGGCCAAGCACTGGAACTGGCTGCTCAGGGATGTGGTGGAATCACCACCCTTGGAAGTGTTCAAGAACCATGTCAATGTGGAGATTGGGGACATGGTTTAGTGGTGGACTTGGCAGTGCTGGGTTAATGGTTGGACTGGATGATCTCAGAAGTCTTTTTCAACCTTAATGATCCCATGAATCTTTTGGCCCGTGGAGAAGCAGCCCAGAGGTGCCTGCACTCCAGATGTTGTAGCTTCTAGGAGGGCAATTTTAGTCTTAAGAGCTGTCAAAGCAGCATCTTAGCACAAATCTTTTTCATAATGAAAGATATTAGCACTTACAAAGTTCTTAATATCTATGCAAAGAAACCTATAAATAATTCATTTACTCCATATGCATCTGCATAATTTGAAATGCATCAGTGCTTTTATCAATACAGTGCAATGGATTTACACTGCAGAGAAGAGGTTTGAGGGCATTTGGGCTATCTAAGTATTGTTGATCTGAGCATTATTACTGAAGGTAAACTGAAATAAATTACCTCAGTTACTACACGATGCTTTTTTCAGCATGGTAAATAAAACTTATTAGTTCTAGGTCATTAAATTCAATATTAGAATTTAAAAGAAATTCTATGATGTTATTAGCAAAACATGCAACAGAACATATGTGCTTCAGTATTAAAGATAAAAGAATTACTCCTTTATATTTAGATATTAGTTATTAGTGTGTTTTTCAAAGGGACTTTTGAGATAAAAGCCCAGCTGCCATTCTCAGAGGCGAGCTGGGCACACCATGGTCCTGGCTCTCACTGAGTGGCAGGCTTCCAAATAACTGAGACATTTCTGAAAATGTCATTTGGAGCCTCTTGCTAATTTATTCATTATTCCTCTTCACATAAGAATAAATATTATTTTTCCAATATTGCAGGTAAAGTGAGAGGGCAGAGACCATAGAGTGAAGGGCCTGATTTTCACATTTTTTTAAGTTCCTGTGGCCCTAAATGTGTCCTTTGGTGTCCTGTACCTCACTGCAGTGCTCCTCACTGCTTGAATATATTGTGGTCTTCACTTCAACCTTTATTCTTCCCATTTGGCTACAAATTCTCTGCAAGGATTGTCTCCCTGTTTCTGGCCAGTGTCTAGCACAAGGAAAATTAAAACCTCCAGTCACCCATTTAATCACCAGTCCAAAATCCTGACAAAAGCCACTGCAAAATACACTCTCTTGCAAGATGCCAATGGCAAGGCTGGAAAAACATCCCCTAAGAAGTAAGGAATGACACGTTGCACCCAATCCATCACAATAATCTCTGTCGGGATATTAGAGGCTGCTCTGATGCTTTTTTCTAACTAAAACAGCAGCCAAGTACTTACAGTGTGGGCAAAATGTATTTGCCATTAAGTAAAAAGACAGAAGATCAGCATAAATCTCCACAAGTGGCATATGCAGTTCAGTCTCCACTGTTTTCTTTTGCGTTGTGCTCCCTCCCCATCAGGCAGGAGCACTCCCAGGATGCTGAGGGTCAGATTCCCAGCTGGCAGGAAGCACTGCAGCTCAAAAGGGCCACAAAACCAGAATGCACAACTGAACTGGCTTCTCAGGGCAGGTCTAAATAATGACTGTGAGTTATTGTTTGTAGGAGAAATCAGATGAGCAAGCTGCTCTTCAGCACAAAATGACAACAAATTTCTTTATCCTGCTTTTTGTCAAACATTACAAGGCCATTATGGCATCCCATCAAGCTTTTCAGAAACCTGAGCTGGAATACTCTGTGAGAGAAATTACAGGAAAAGCCCAGTAATTGTGAAGTTTAATTACGAGGTAATGTGGTGCTCATGAGCAGAACTGCTGAACAATTAGGGACTAGACTAATGAGTAGGCCACCTGTCAGCTGGGAGAGGGCTGAAAAGGCTGCCACTGGACAATCCTGATGGGCTATGGAGTGGGATAGGGAACAAGGAAACATTCAAATACTACATTTAAGATACACAGTATGAAAAGAGCCACTGAATGAAGCTCATATGCTTGTTAAGTATATGGACAATGTAATTGTAGTTGTACAGGAAAGGGAAGTTCAGCAGAGTGAGAGGCACGGAGAGATGAGGAGAGGAGCACAGGAGAAGGTGTGAGATGAGTGGGGCTGGAACAGAGACACAGCTCAGATTATTTGCACTTGGACTACCAGGCAAGGGGGTGCCAATTAACCACCAGCAGAACCCAAAACCTCCTGTAGGTCACTACACCTACTGTAGTACAACATGTATGCTATGCTGTCCTGAATAACAAAACCTTCACAATAAAGTCAGCATTTACTCACACTACAGGGAAAACTTTACCAATAGCAGTCCCTGGAAGTGAAACTGGAAATAAACTCTGGAGCAGTCCATTCTAGTCACAGAGTCATAGAATCACAGAATGGCCTGGGTTGGAAAGGACCTGGGTGATTATACATTTCCAGCCCCCTGCCATGGGCAGGGACACCTTCCACTAGACCAGATCCAGCCTGGCCTTGAACACTTCCAGGGATGGGGCATCCACAGCTTCTCTGGGCAACCTGTGCCAGGGCCTCACCACCCTCACAGTAAAGAATTTATTCCTAATATCCAATCTAAACCTACTCTCAGCCAGTTTGAAGCCATTCCTCCTTGTCCTGTCACTAAAGGTCCAGGAATGCCTCGCTCCTCTCTGGATTGCTCTTGATGGAGCCAAAGACAACAGTGGTCAGAGCAGTAGAAGACACATACTAATTAAATTATTCTTTCCTCTCCCTAAACCATTAGATAAAAATGCAAGCTGAAATTTGAAATTACAGTGGCACCACAAAAATTCTAACATGTTCAAATGTACAACTTTGCCACATCTCTAACTTCGTGCAAGTAAATTTAATTGCAATTCCCATTTAAAAAAATGCAAACATATCCACAAATGAGCCAAAGCCTGTAATCTTTACACTGAAAGTGTGGTTATGTCAGCTTTGAGACTGGTTCTTTTCTTTTGTCTTTCCTCCTTTAAAATCAATAGAATGACACAAAGCTGTTGATTAGAAATATGTTATTTTCCCACATGCCCATTGAGAAAATAGTAAAACATGAGCTCATCCCATAAATTTCGTGGAAATTTCAGCATATGTTTAAGTATCACCCTGAATATAAATATTTTATTTATTGCAACACTTTCTCTAAGATTCACTCAAGATAAAGAAAAGACTTTCCTCATTCAGAGAGTTTCAATCAGCCCCTTGCTTACTGGCAAGGACAAAGATATTTTACTGACTGAATTATTTTGGGAGCAGATTCCTCAGATGATTCAAATGCTCCTAAAACATGCATCGTGCTTCTTCTTTGTCCACCAAGCTCCTCTCTTCTGCAATAATGTAGAGAGAAGGGAAGGAAATGGAGCTTTGATGAGCCAAGGAGACTGAATTTTGCAGAGCTCTGAATGACTGTGATATTTTGCTGCATGATTAACAGGGGAGGAAGGGGCAGAAGGACACAGAACAGCTACTTGTATTTTAACAACTGTATGGATCCCTGCAAAGCATCAGCTAGGTTTGGGAGCTGACATCCAAATTCAAATAAGGTATTTTAAATTAAGCAATTTTTTTTTTTTTTTGCTAAGGCATTCCAGCAATCTTGTTATACTAAGTTAATTAGTTTGGCTTTGGTATTTTTGGAGTCTTTCATTTGCATACTGAAAACTAAGAGACCAAAAACAACATGTGCTTAGGAATCTGGCTACCAGTCTTTCATCTTAATCACAATTTCACTGCCTAGCCAGCTAGAGAAAGCTGTGAAAAATCCAACTGTAATACAGAAAAGCAATTAATGTTGTAAAATGGCTTTGGGCCCTTGGATGAATGACATTATAGATCAGCATCTTGCCCTTAAGTGCAAAGTCACCCTTGGGTAAATCTGCAGGGTATCTGTTGGCTTCATAAAATTCCTTTGGATGTATTAAAATCAGTGTAAGTGTTTGTCCATATCAAAGCAATAGAGGAAGTAATTCTAAAATTTCTGAGTATGTTTTCACAATACCTTTTTGTGTTTTGTCTCTTACAGAAACAATATTTTAGTAATTTCAGATCTGGCAAGACTGCACTGAAGTCAGTAAGGGTACATGAGAGGACAGACATGGTTTTTAAAACAGTCAAGAAGTGAGTCTTAATAAAAGTTTATATGGCTTTAGTATTTGACCAGAATTGAAACAGCAAAGGAAATGCTGATTTTTTCACAGCAGACTGCAGTTTTATGGAAAACAAGCCTTATGTCCACATTAAGTGATGCTCATCAGTGGGGGCAAATGATACCCAGCTCTGTGGCAATACTTCCTTCTCTGTTCCTGCAAAAGTTTACTTAACTCCTTCTCTTTGCCTCCATTATGCTCTATTTGCTACACACCAGCAAATAAAGAAAATAGCAGTCAAGGTCTCAATAAAACACCTTTTCTTTGATTAGGGTCATCAAGGATATCCATGCTGAAAGGAAAAGGTTGCTAGACAAAAAATCTTGAACTGCAATGCAGCTAAATTTCCATTATCATCATTTCCAGAAAGTGGTTGTGGGGAGCACCATTCCCACAGAGAACACAGCCTGGAAAGAGCTCCTGAACTTTGCAGGTGTGTTTGTGAAGGTGTTTATTGTCTGCAACAGCTTTCCCCTCTACTTGAGTGGGTGGCAGAACTTGCAGCTGGGGAATGTGTTAATTCAGTACTACCCTTTAACACTCTCTCTTTTCATTACAGGTATTAAAATTGTTCCCAATGGGCACAGCAGACAAGGAAAGCTAAACACAAGGAAGGACTTGATCCAGTTCCCCATTAAATTCAAAAAGAAAAGCTAATAACTTCCGTGATAATAGGAGTTGGACTGGAACTCACATGAACAGCACACCACAAATCATTTTATTCTCACCAAAGCTCATTCTGACTGCAGCAATTTCCAGTGAGAGCTGGAATCTACATCCTCCAAAGTAGCTCCACTCCAGCAAATCCAACATGCATTAATTCAAGTATTATTTGGTTTTCCTCTGACTGGAAAATGTAAGGCAGCAGAGAATAAAAAGAGCACCTGGCTTGTGTGCAAGCCCCAGCCCAGCTGCTGCTGGACCACTGTTTGCCTGTTGTTTAGCATTGCTTCACCTCTCTGCCAGGAAAAAATGGATTTGATGAGGGAATATAAACCTCCAGTTTTGTTAATGGTAAAATAATCACTGATGGTGCTCCAGCCACTCCTTCCAACCATGTGTTGCATCACTTACTAAGTCCTGAATGCTCTTGGAGAAGAAGGCTGTATTTTTCTGTGCCTATCTATGAGACCACTGGGCAGCCCTAGATAAAAGGTTAAAACAGTGGTGTTTGCATGTTTAACAGGAGGAAAACTGGAATAGGAATTTGAAGGCTGAGAATGGGGATTTGAGGACGATTCTGAACAACCAGCTCTAACAGCAGCAGCAGGGAGTTGGACAAGATGATCTCCAGAGGTCCCTTCCAGCCTCAACCAGTCCTTGATTTTTTAATTTCAGGAGCAACATAAAGAACTGGAGGAATTAAGAAGGACATTAAAAAAGTAATGTCCAGGGAGCAAGAAAGCAAAGAAAAGATACTAAAAAATGCTCAAAACTCACCAGTTATCCATTTAGCCTCTGGGTCATGAATCTTGAAATCATCACTGAAGAGATCTTCCACTGTTATCTTCTTCTTCTGAGACAAGCTGTTATCTTCAACTGTAAAACATTCAAAAATAAACCACCATTAATTCAACTTTGAAATGTATCTGAAAGTACAGCAAGTGTGGATAGTGACATGCAATATTTCATTTGGAAACAGTCCAGATTAAGCTTTCTGTCACACACAAATCCCTTTCCACTGTCGATGTTATAAAAGGAGCACCTAAAGGTTCACTAACAGAACCCTCCTTGTTGTGTATGCCTGGTCTCAACAACTACAAGAACACCAAGAAGTGCTCCAAAACACACAATTTCAGACATAACATGATCAAAAAGGAGCATAAGTCATGCAAACATACCTGTAGGTGTCATATTCAACGGCTAAATACTGAAACATTCCTGAAATCATGAGCTACATTTTTAAAAGTATTTAAAATGGCAAAGTTTTTACAGCTTATGTTTTTATTTCCTTAAAAGATGTCAAATAAACCCATAGTTGGAAAGGTGTTTAACCTTATAAGGGCTCATACAGATTACTTCAGAAATTCATAAAAGAATTTCTGTGAGAATCAGCCACTAGGCTGCAGAAATATTTTTGAAAAGTCCGTGAGACATAACCCTAAATCCTTAGGTGTTGCATAGCTGGCCCATACTAATTTCAATTTTTAGTGAAAGGATGTACTGTTTCATTTGTAAACATGGCAATAATAAAAGCTGAGAATTTTAGAGGAAAACTAACAACTTTGAAAACCCAACACTTTTGATTAATATGTTCCCGCTTTCCTTTTCTCCCATCAACTGCAATGTTTTTTTGTTATGACAAGCAGTCACTCTCTATGAATAATTTGTTGTCAACATTCAATTTTTTGCTGAAATAATATTTTCATGGAAACCTTTCAGTCAGCTTTAAATACATTTGCTCTTTTAAAGAGAAGAGGAGGCCACATTCTGAGTATTTCCACAGCAGGAATGTGTGTTTCAGCATCTTTCCTCATGACAGTATCCTCATGCCTGAGGCTTACTGGCAGCTTTAGCTATCTTTAATATTGTTTAGTGCTAAACTTACATGGAACACTTATGATTAGAAAAGTGGAATCAGACTCTGAAGACATTTATTTGTGGGGGAAAAAGTCTTCTTTGCTGTACTAAATTGAAGCCCCTGAGCTACTTGAGATGACAGAAAATTACCTTTGAACAATGTTTTGCTCCACTAAAAGGTGTTTCAGAACAAACTTTCATTTTTACCAAATTAAACTATATTCTTCAATGTTCATATTTTCCCTAGTCTGGCTGAGGCTTCAATCACACTGTTCACTGTGGCTTCCAAATACCAAAACCCATCAATACAAGTCCTCAGCCAAATCCCTCTGCATGACAGCATTATGCCAAGGTATTCTGCATAATTTTATTTATTAAAATGGAAAATAGAGGTGACAAGGACCCCAGGAAATTGTTCCAATTAGTTTCCACCGTGGTGCAAGAACTGGATACCCAGGGAGGTCAGGAGAGGCAGAGCAGGAGCTCAGAGCCTACATATAGCCCTGGGTTTGTGCCTGTTCCAGGAGCTGATCCCAAATGCCCTCTGGAGGAACACAGACATCCTCTTCCCCCCATGAGGGCAT
>JACBWW010001764.1:0-11623 GCA_020086605.1 Lanius collurio
TGCCCCAGCAGTGTGTCCTGCTGGGGTTCTGAACAAGAGAGCAAACAGGGACACTGTGACAGCCCTGCCTCGCTCACACTCTGATAAACCACGTGTTTCCCCCTCAGTCTGTGACTGTTTTTTCCTGTGTGCCTTGTTTTGATCTCAGGGAGGCCGAAGGGTGTGAAGGAGCAGGATGTTTACATCTGTGATTACCGCCTGGATAAATCAGCTCACCTCTTCTACAAGATCCACCGGAACCGCTACCCCGTGTGCACCAAGCCCTACGCCTTCGACCACTTCCCCAAGAAACTCACTCCCAAGAGGGATTTCTCAGTAAGTGGGGTTGTTCTCAGCTTCCTTCCCTGTTTCTAGGAGACTGGGTGGAGTTTTGGAAAGCCCCTGAGTGTTGATGATGAAGCTTGGTCAGCCAGAGGGAGCTGATCCTTTAGGTGGGAGTCGGGCTCTGCTCCCAGGGAACAGGGACAGGAGGAGAGGGAACGGCCTCAGGCTGGGCCAGGGCAGGGGCGGGGTGGGCACCAGCAGGAATTTCCCCATGGAAAGGGTGCTCAGGCCTTGAACTGCCCAGGGAGGTTTGGAGTGCCCATCCCTGGAGGTGCCCAAGGAAGGGCTGGAGGTGGCACTCAGAGCTCTGGGCTGGGGACAGGGTGGGGGATCAGGCACAGCTGACACTGGATGGTCTGGGAGGGCTTTTCCTCCCTCAATCATTCCATGATTCTGTGAGTATGCACAGCTGGGGGAAAGCTGGCTCGAAAGCAAGCTTGGAAAGTAAAAATGGGTGTAACAGAAGCTGCAGTTGAGAGGCAAAGAGGTGCTGAAGGGATGGTGGTGGTGAGCTCAGAGCAGGTCACAGGGCAGCACAGAGGTGGCACATCTGCAAACCTCCTGCAAGCGAGCTCTGTTCTTCCTGGAGCAGAGGTTTTTGTAGTGGCTTTGGAGAAAGTTCCAGACCTGTGCTGTGCAGAAAGCCAAGATTATTTTTATCATGGCAATCTGTGGCTTAACATTTTTTTAGATGTGAAGAATCAGACAAGTCTGGCTCTAATTTATTGTATTACCTGGTTGTGCCTCCTCCTGTGAGCTCTGATATTTGAGGTACACCAGCGTTTCCAGAGTGTCCTGCATTGGTACTTCCAGGGTATTTGACAGACCAGCACCTCCTTCCACTGTGAATTTCATTTGGTATTAACCATAATCTTCATTGTCATTGCAGCCTCATTATGTGCCAGACAACTACAAGAGAAATGGAGGCAGGTGAGTCTCCCCCACCAGACTGTCGAGAGAAGATGAAATAATTGTTTGTTGTGCCCACTCTCCTCCTGCCATTCCCTTGGGTGCCATGGGAAGAAGAAGTTTGAATTATTTAGAGCTCTCTAAACTTTCAGAGAGATGAAAGGGAACAAGCAGGGGAGGGATAGGCAGCCTTAATAGTGCACATCAGGAAAAGAAAGGAGCCATTTGAAAGTCAGAAAAAAGCAGCTGAGTGAGGAAGTGCCCAAAACAGGAGCCTCCAACCTTCTCAGATGGAGGAACCCAGGTCCTGGACCCTGCCTGTGTCTGTGGGACAGTCAGAGCCCAGGTCTGGTAGAAGAGCATCCATCCAGGGCTGTGACTGTTGCAGAAAAGCCCCACTGGGGACTGGGCCAAACTGCTTTTGGAGATAAAAACTTCTGCAACTGAAAATAAAAACCCATTTGTTTTTCAAAGCTGTGTTTGGTTCGGTGCAGATAAAGTTACAGCACTTGGGGGGTGTGAGTGCAGGGACTGAGGGAGGAAACTGAGCTCCAGAGGGGCCCTGCCCATGGATGAGTCCTGGACTCCCTGGGAATTGTCCTTCCAGGTGAGTGGCTGACAAACTCCTGCTTAAACCCCTCTTCTCCTGCCAGGTCATCCTGGAAATCTGATCGCTCGAAACCACAGATCAAAGACTTAAACCAAGAGGAAGATTCCCTGCCCCTGATGGAGGAGGTGCTGGGGGCCCCAGAGCAGGCTCCAGGGGAGCTGCCCAGCCCCGAGGAGCCCGACAAGGAGCCCGTGGCCAGCGAGAGCTGCGAGGCTGAGAAAAAGGGGGACGAGAACCCCTCGGACACGAGGCCGCTCTGCAGCCCCGAGGAGCGGCGGCACCTGCAGAGGGAGAGGCTGAACCAGATCCTGCTCAACCTCCTAGAGAAAATCCCAGGGAAAAACGGTGAGATTTGAGGCTCTGGTTGCACAGCCCCACGTCTCCTGCAGGTCTGGGGTCACTTGGCTGAGTTGTGTTGATAAAATGAATGGTTTTGTCTGAATTTGTTGCTAGAACCATTAGGAAAGTCAGTTTTCTTTGGAGCCATGTTTTCCTTTGCAACAGAAATCCACTAAATCCCAGTGAAATTTCTTACAGCTTGGACACTGTGTTTTGTATAGTATTTTTAATAACCACAGAAACTTTCTGTGGATAAATTCCTCCCAATCATTCCCTGTCTGCAACTGAGAAACTTAACAGACAGGCTGGGAAAGACTGAAGAGAATTTGGAAAGTCTCTTTTGACCTTTCATGAGCTTTCCTTGGGTTCTGAGTACCTGCTGTAGGTGTTGTCTGAGCTGTGGGATAAGGGGGCAGGAGTTCCACTGGTGAAGTGTGTCCTTACTTTTAATTTAAAGCCCGGGATGAGCCCTGTCCCATCTCTTCCAAATTCTGGCAATGCCAGACTGATGTAATTTGGGTTGGGAGGATCTTTGGAGGTTGTCTGCCCCAGCCATGGCTCGGGGGTTGGGTCACTCAGCACCTTGTCTGGGGATGTTTTGGGTATCACCGTGCAGGGAAGCGTCCTTGAAAGAGCCAGGAATAAGGAAATAGGAATTTGTGTTCAAGGCACGACGGGGCGTGGCCCTCAGTGCTGTGCTCTGGGGGGGTGGGGATCCATCGTGGCCTGGACTCGATCCTGGAGCTCTCCTCCAGCCCTGGAGGTTCTGTAATGACTGAAATCCCCTCCTGTGCTCTGTTGCAGCCATCGATGTCACCTACCTGCTGGAGGAGGGGTCGGGACGGAAGCTGCGGCGCCGCACTCTGACCATCCCCGAGAGCAGCTTCAGGAAGTGACACAGGAGGGGCAGCCGAGCTCTGGGGTCTGTCACTGGGGCTGGGGGCCAGAGCCCAGCCCGGGGAAGGAGGGCAGCAGCAAACTGACAACAAAACTACAAACAGTAGCACCTGGGGGGCCGGGCCGGCGCGGCGCCCACCCTGCTCTGCAGTGCTCTTGGTGTGTGTGTTGGTGGGCGTGCCTTGTATTGATGTTAGGTACTGAGGAAACCTCGTGGTTATTGTCCAGGATGGTCAAATTTAATTTATTTTTGCTTGATATTCCCACTCAGAGGAAAAAAAAAAAATTTAAAAAAAAAGAAAAAAAAAAAGAAATAAATAATGGGGAGGGCAGAGGAAAGGACTGAGTTACTCTGAGGAGGATGCTCCCCGTGGTCACTGATTACCTGGGATTGTACCAGCTGCCCTTGGCACCACCGTGGCCCCAGGGAAGGGAATGCAGAGGGGAGAGGAAAGGCCCAGTGGCTTAAAAGGAAAGGCTGCCCTGAAGCTGCGGCCTCTGATTTGCACAAGAAGAGAGAAACGTCCCCAGAGGAGCGCCAGGTTCGCCGTGGGAGCGCCGAGTCCCTGTGGTGTGTGCCAGGGAGAAGCTTCCAGAGGCCCTTGGAGCGGGGCAGGAGCGCTGGGATGAGGCACTTGCTCTGCGGGGGGAGGGGGGGGTGTGAGTTTTTTCACTTTTTTTCTGCAGAGAAATTTTATAAAAGCGAAGTCAGCTCCTGACGCCACCATTGCTGTTGGTTTTTTTGATAAGCTGTGGTTCTCGTGTGTCTCGTGTGTTGTGCAAATAAAAATCTGTTAAAAGAAAAAAAAGAAAAAAAAAAAAAAAACAACAACAAAAAAGAAAAACACCAAAAAAACAAAACAAACAAAACCCCAAGGACCCTTTCACTCCGTGCCCGTCAGGCAGTATCCGAGCGAGTGTTTGTCGTGAGCTGTAGAATTTATCAACTGCTAACACTACCCTCGTGTGCTGGTGGAACGTCCGGGCTGCGGGGCCCGCTGGCCCCTCCCACATCGCGATTGTCCCGACAGCCCCGAGCCCCGGGACGGGCCCCGCTGCCCCCGGACGGTGGCTTTGCTTTCCTGTCTCAGACGTACACATGCATATCCAGTCCTGTTTTAGGTGTTCTTATAAGAAATCCAGTTTTTAATGTGCCAAGTTGTATATATCTGCTGCGTGGATGTAAAGCAATACCGTAGTTACATGTTCCTTTTTATGGACCAAGCTCGTCCTAATGTACATTCTTGTTATTATTATAATTATTTTACTCTTAGTGGAACATGACTCATTCCATTAACTTTTATGTGTTGATTTAAAAAGAGAAAACAAAACAAAAAAAAAAACCAAAACAAAACAAAAAAAAAACAAAAAAAAGAAAGGAAAAAAACCCTTTGAGAAAAAAAATATTTTATTAAAAAAAAAAAAGAAATAAGAAAATAGTTTGGAATATTTTCTTACTGTAGAGAAGCACTGTACAGTACCAGGAACCCTGAGTATAAAATACTCGTGCGTGTAGTAGGAATATCGCATGTCCAAACCCTTGAGTTGTCTCATTTAGTTTCAAACAGAAATCATTGTCTCAAATGGTGTTAAACACTAAAAAGTTTTTAAAAAAAAAAAAAAATAAAGTGCGTACAGAAGCGAGACACTAGCTCTGTCATTTTATCTTTCTTTTGTTGAAAGACTAAACAAAATGTTTTTTAGACAATCAAATGTTAGGTAAGTGCAAAGAATTGTTTTTTCTTACTGGTGTAGAAATTAATGACTTTTTTTATTTTTTGGTTATTTTATAATACTGAGCAGACCCGTGTGTCCCCAGGATCGCCGCCGGAGCCAGGAAGCACTACGTTACTGCAAATAGAGCTGACCCTTAGTCTGCATGGGTGTAGGCTGTGTGATTGCTGAAAATAAATGCTGCTAATATATTTCCTTTTTACAAAGCATATCTAAATAGATCATTGTTTTGATGTTAATCTTTGTAAATTATGTATTACCAATTTTAACATTGGATGTAATTGCATAAAAAGCCTGCATCTCAATCCTGAGAGTCTAGTATTAAATGGAAAATCTTTTCCTAAGGCTGGCTCGGGGGGTTTTCTTTGCTGAGTTGGGTGGGAGTGTGGATCTGCCAGAGGGCAGGAAGAGGGATCTGGGCTGGCTGGATCCATGGGATCCGTGGCATTGGTGGGCCAAAGCCAGCAGGGTGAGGGCCAGCAAGTGCTGGGGGCTGCCCTTGGGTCACAGCAACCCCATGGAAGGCTCCAGCCTTGGGGAAAGGTGGCTGCAAAGCTGGGAAAGGCCTGGGGGTGCTGGTGACAGCAGCTGGACGTGAGCCCAGCTGTGCCCAGGTGTGCCCAGGTGAGCCCAGCTGTGCCCAGGTGTGTCCAGGTGTGCCCAGCTGTGCCCAGGTGAGCCCAGGAGGGCGAGAGGCCGATGGCACCTGGGCTGGACCAGCCCCAGTGTGGGCACAGGACCAGGGCAGTGCCCGTCCCCTTTGCTGGGCACTGCTGAGAGACCTCAAATCTGGGGTCAGAGCATGTCCAGAGACAGGAACAGCTGGGAAGGGGCTGGAGAATTCCTGAGGGAGCTGGGAAGGGGCTCAGCCTGGAGAAAAGGGGGCTCAGGGGGGACCTTGTGGCTCTGCACAATCCCTGACAGGAGGGGGCTCAGGGGGGTCGGGCTCTGCTCCCAGGGAACAGGGACAGGAGGAGAGGGAACGGCCTCAGGCTGGGCCAGGGCAGGGGCAGGGTGGGCACCAGCAGGAATTTCCTCCTGGAAAGGGGGGTCAGGCCTTGGAACTGCCCAGGGAGGGTTGGAGTGCCCATCCCTGGAGGTGTCCGAGGAAGGGCTGGAGGTGGCACTCAGAGGTCGGGGCTGGGGACAGGGTGGGGATCGGGCACAGGCTCCGGCTGCTGCGCTCCTGAGGGGCTGTCCCGGCTCCCAAGCACACCCAGGTGGGATGGGAACACTGGAACATCCACCTGGGATGGGAGCACCCATTGGGATGGGAGCACCCATTGGGATGGGAACACCCACCCAGGATGGGAGCACCTACCTGGGATGGGAACACAGGAACGCCTACCTGGGATGGGAACACCCATTGGGATGGGAGCACCCACCCAGGATGGGAACATGGGAACACCCACCCAGGATGGGAGCACCCAGCTGGGATGGGAACACCCACCTGGGATGGGAGTGCCCACCTGGGATGGGAGCACCCATTAGGACGGGAACACCCATTGGGATGGGAACATGGGAACACCTACCTGGGATGGAAGCACCCATTGGGATGGGAACACCTACCTGGTGGACCATCACGTGTTTCAGGGGGCTCAGCATGGCTCCAGTGGCTCTGCTGTGGCACAGACGTGGCAGGAGCGCCGCGGGCAGCTCAGGCACCGTGTGGTGTCAGAGGGGCTGTGTGGGACACAAACTGGGACAGGAACCATTAAATGCACAGATTGGGTGCCTGTTCCCAGGAATTAAAGCAGGACAGGAGGGCTCCAGGCACTGTCACCACCAGGAGTGTCCCAGCAGGGCACTCAGCTCCAGACCAGGCTCCCTCCGGAATGAAACAGCTTCTCCACGGCCCCCCGTCTGTGGAACCTGATGTTTTTCTGTTTCCCTTTCCCAGTCTGACTCCCTACAATCATGAAAATGCCAGGCTTGACCCCTACACTCCTTTTAAACCCAAAGCCCCAGGCCAAGGCTTGGAGGGCTGTTTATTTTAAAAAAAAAGGAAGAGCCACCCGGCTTCCTCCCCTCCCGGCGTGACCCCATTTCGAAGTCCAGAGGCAGCTGCGGAATTCAATCAAATCTCCTTAAGGCAAGCCAAGTTACATATCAATTAGGATATAACGTCACTCGTCTGGGAATAAAAATTCCAGAGTGAGAAGTGGAAATGAGAACAGAGTGAAAGAAGAGCAGCTTTACCCTGGCAGCAGAGCCCGGCCCCGGGGCTGACACAGCGGCTTTTTGCCACCGAAGCGGGAAGTCAGACGGGTGAAACGTGGCCCTTGGCCATGGGAGGGAGCAGAGGCCCCAAACTGCCCCTGGGGACAGGCTGCTGCTGCCCTGCGTGGCTCCCCAGTATGGCCACATCTGTCTTTTACTGGGGGGCCCGGCCTGAAATGTAAATTCTGGGATGAAATCACAAGCAATGACAAAAACCTGGGAGGCATTCAGGCCCTCCTGCCATCCTCCGGGCCATGAAAAGATCAGTTGAAGTCACACAAATAACTAAAGCGGTGAGCCGGGCTGTTCCCAGCGCTGCGCAGCTCCCACGGCGTGGGGCCGCTCCCCGGCAGCTTCTCCAGGGATATTCCTGGCTCTGGGAGGCTGCAGCGCCTCTCCCACGCTGTGGAGGAGCCTGGGCACCTTCTGCTGGGGCGTGAGGCCTCCCTGCCCTCCCTGGCTGGCAGCCCGGAGGCGGAGAACCAGCACAGCCCCACTGGAGCGTTTCCTCACCCCAGCCCCAGCCAGCCCGGGCCACCCACGTCGGGCCGGGCCAGTGGCCATTGCCAGCCCTGCCAAGCCCACTGCTCCATTTGCACACGGGGACACGTGAGTCACAACCTTTATTTCCAGCCTTTTCCCCCTGGAACAAGCTCATTCCTGTGGTTACAACTATTTACAGAGTGCTGGGACTGCGCATCGGTGGCAGGGGCCGGCCTGGGCCACCGGCCCCGGGGCAGAGCAGGGCACGGGGAGGCGGCGGCGGTGGCAGAACACGACGGCACGGAGACGACACGGGGGATTGTGAGGGCCAGGCAGAGAAAGGAGCCGTCCCTGCCCTGGCACGGGCGTGGGCAGCAGCTGAGGAACCGAGAGCCGGAGCAGGTCCCGCAGAGGAGCCGCGGCTCGGCGGCAGCGGGGCCGGAGGACACGGCGGCAGACGGGGACGCCATGCGAAGGAACAGCAGTGACAGGCACAGGACAGGATCCCCCGGGAGCTGCCAGCCCCGGAGGTGGTGAAGCCCTGGAGGTGGCAAAGCCGTGGCAGGAGCCGTCCCCTCCCGGAGCTGGCACCCGCTCCGGCGAGCGCGGCTGCTTCCTCAGGTCCCTTCCGCCTCCTCACAAAATCAGGGACGTGTAACCAACAGGAACAAGGCCGGTGCTGTTTCCATGGCAGCAGCGGATCCAGTCTTCATCCACAGTGGAGAGAAGCTCCAGGATGTCCCCTTTTTGGAAGCTCAGGTGCCCGTCGGCGGTGCCCGTGTGGTCGCACAGCGCCCGAACTGCCCTGCACCACAAATGCCGTCGGGGATTCGCCTCCCCGGGGACCCCCAGAGGCTCCCACAGCACTCGGAGAGGAGGGAATTGGGTGGAACCAGGGACCTCCTTCTCAGGCAGAGGTGGCACCTGAGGAGGGATCTGTGCAAGGAGCCACCGGACAGAGCTGTCCTGCCAAGCAGGGAGTGGGAGCAGGGCAGGAGGTGTGGAGACATCCAGCACAGAGGGTGTGGGGATATCGGGGTCAGGGCCAGCGAGGATGGGGGAGAGGGAAGCAGCCAAATACCATTTGGGGTGGCCACATGCCCACCCTGCTCACTTGGACAGAGCTGTTCTGACCTGCCACAGCCGGGTCAGAGCTGCCACATGCTTGCCCCAAACGAGCTGCCATGAATCCAGAAAGCACACAAGAAAATGCTAAAAATTGTCCCCAGAACGTCTGGGAAAAACAACTGATTGCAGGTGGGCAGAGGCTCAGGTTCCCCCAAAGCCAGGCAGGAGGAGGGGATCCTCGGGGGTGCAGCCATGGCACAAGTGGGCAGCGCTGCTTTTCCCTACAGAGACGTGTGGGACCTCCAGGCCGTGCCTGAGAGCAGCCCCTGCTTCCCCCCACCAGCTCCCACCCTGCCCAGTCCCGTGCCCTGCCTCACCTGTGGGCCTGGGGCAGGGCGGGCGTGCTCCTGTCCGGCTGCTCCGGCGCGCGGGTCCTGTTGGACGCCAGGCCCTTCACCACCCCGGCCAGGACGCGCGGACTGGGGGACAGCCAGCGGGACGGTCTCCTGCCACAAAGCAAAGGGAGCCACAAGCTCGCCTGGGAGCTTTTCCCTCTGTTTATCTCAGACTGGTCTGGTGGTCTGGGAGCAGACAAGGAGCCATCGAGCACCACTGAGCCTCCCCACGAGCTCCTGCTGCCCCACAGGATGGAACAACACGACGGCAGCAGCACTTGGGACATGCACTGATCCCAGAGCACAGACCCTGGGCCAGGGCCAGTACAAGACCCCTGCGAGGCCACCGTGGTGAGCCCAGCACAGAAACCCTTTCTCAGCGCAGGCTGAGCCCCCTCTGCCTGCCCAAGCTGGGTCTTACCTGGACCTGGCCAAGACGGTGTCAGGACTTGGGGGGAAGCTCCTGGATGAGGGGTTGGTGGCTCCAAAGAGCCGGCCCAGCCAGCTGCCCCTGTCAGGACAGGGAGGATCACCCCTCTCTGGGCCGGAAGGTGCTGCCTGGTTCCTGTTGGCAGGAGGCTCTGGGGAAGCAGCCAGGAGATTCTTTCCAGCAGTGGGATCATCCAGCTTGGTGAGCGCTCCAGTTCCAGTGGGCAAGAAGAGCTCTTCAGGGGAAGAGGTCCCTGAGGTGTCAGTGCTGCTGCTGGGCTTTGGGCCGGAGTGTTCAGGGACAGCTTTGGTCTGAAGGAGCTGCAGCTCAGTGCCTCTGGGCTCACTCGTGGAGGTTTGGGATTGCACAGCCTGGCCTGGGCTGGGATCCCCCGCAGCCGCCCGCAGCTTCGTCCACCAGACCAAGGGGAGCTTCTCCTTGCTAGGAGCAGTGTAAATCCTAGAGCTCTGGCTCAGCTGGCCCCACCAGCCACTGAGGCCAGCCCCAGTGCCCCCAGTGCCCTCCTCGGGCCTGTGACTCTCCGGGGGGGGTGTCAGATCCCAGCAAGGCGCGGCTGAGCTGGTCACCCCAGCGCAGCACGTGCTGGAAGGTTTGGTGCAGGGCAGCCCCCACTGGGGGGGTAGGGACCAGCCCACCCATGGTCATTTGGGACCGGGCCCTTGTGCTGCCCCCTGTGCCCCCCACCCTGCCCAGAGCATCGGGGGGGGGTCTCATCCTCCGGGCTGTCCCCGCTCCGGCCCTCCAGAGACACAGCCCCCCGCACCAGAACGGGGTGGCGGCCGGGAGACAGCGGTGACTCCAACCGGCGGGACAAGGGCCGGACATCCACGGAGAGGTGGTGGTGTTCAAAGAGCAAGTCCAGGTGGAAAGTCAGCACCGAGAGGGGTTGGATGAGCAGCAGCAGTTCGTCAGCAAGGTGGGGAAGAGGGCCTTGGCTCAGGGCAAAGAAGGCCGTGGGTGAGTAAAGCACGGAGATCACACCTGAGGGGACAGGGACAGGTGAGGCAGGTGCTGAGTGCCCTGTCCTTGCCACATCCTCACCAAGAGCCAGCCAGGCTGTCCAAGTCAGTCAGACCACCCTCTGTGCTGAAGATGCACCATGGAAAATGATGCCCTGCTCTGCTATGGAAACTCCAGCCAAGCATGGATGTGCCCCAAGCCCAGTGTGGGATTATCAGCCTGGCAGGTGTGAGAGGGCTTGGGCAGGGAGCTCCTGGGCACTGTGTCCTTACCTGGGCTCTTCTGCAGGTGAGATATCCACAACTCCAGCTGTTTAATGCTAAACAAGACAAAGGGAACCCGAATTAGAGCCCTTGGGACAGTTCCAGCCTGCCATGGAAGTGGGGTCAACACTCACTTCAAAAGGCCGAGGATGAAGGCGTGGAACTTCTGCCTGGTGCTGCTGAGGGGGGCCAGCCCGGCCACGTGCCAGCACAGGGAGTGCAGGGAGCGGGTGTTGGGGCCTGTGGGGTGCAGAGCACGGGCAGTCACTGCCCAGGGCACACATTGCCCAGCCCGGGCTGCAATGGGACTCCAGGCACCTCCAGATGTCCCCCAGCCTTGCCCTCACCTGTCTTCACGGAGGCTTCCACCACACTCCAGGGGGAATTTTTCCTCTGGCCTGTGATAACATCCTTCTGGAACGGCTTCAGCCCGTCCTCCACCAAGGCATAGAGCGCAGGGCAGAGGGTGTGCAGCAGCAGGTACCCCACGTCGGGGTTGAGCCGGCTGTCCCCCAGCTGGGCCTGCGGGAGGCACAAGGAGAGGGGAGAGAGGGGAAGGGCAGCACCTGACCCTTATCCCGCTGGGAGGGACAGAGGAATCCCACCCCTGGGACTCCCAAACCCCCTCCAGCCCAGCCCAGAGCTCACCTTCTGCACCAGGTTCCGTGCGGTGCTGAAGTGGGCGATCACCTTGTCCACGGCGGAGCTGACGGCGACCAGCAGCGCTGGGGACGGAGGGAGAGGAGAGGTCAGCACAGAGGCACCCACGAACAGCCCCGGACACCGCCACCGGACCCTGCAGCGCCCACGGTGACCAAGCCGGGCCGGAGCCGCAGGCGGGGGACCCTCGGGGGAGCTGCGGGAGCGGCCGCACCCCCGTTCTCCGGCTCGACCGGACCGCCTGCCGGGGGTGGGCAGGGCCGGGCCCGGTGCAGGCAGCGCTGCCTGTCCCTGCCTGCACTGTCCCTTC
>JACBWW010001765.1:0-11621 GCA_020086605.1 Lanius collurio
CGTGTGTGCTCTCGTGTCCTACAGTGACAATATTTTTCCATTACCTGCCAGTTTGGGTTGTCCCCATCATTTCTTACGTATCTCACAAGTTTCTTAACCTTACCCATGAACTGCTGCTGAGTGACTGGAATTGAGACTGGAACTTTACTTAGAGCACCAAGTTTGAATGTTGTCCAGGAGGAGCCCTGGGTACCTTGGAGACAGACATATTCAATCACCAGGGAGAAAATCCTCCTCTCTTAGCAATAAGAAAAGCAAACAGTGGTTGTAAAGACTGTTGTAATGAACTTATCAAGAGGGGTTTGGAATGCCTGCTCTAACAAAAGTGGATTGGGTTCTCCCCTGTCTTACATCTTGCCCTGTTGTTCATATTTAGCACTAAGAGATGGTAATTTTCCTTCTCTGAGTACCATGGCAGGGTGATATACATAGTACAGTATTTTCCATCATATTAATGAGAGGGCCTGGCACAAAAGAGCAACAGATTCTGCCTGTGTGACATCATCTCAAAATCCTGGTGAAACAGCCATTGTGCCCAGTGTTCCTTGTGGGGAGTTCAGGGAGAAAGTAGCAACTGTTGTGGGGAAAAATAGGAATTTTAAATTTCAGTAAAGAGAATATGATCAGTGGAACAAATTTCCATTTTTTTCAGACTTTTGTATAATTCCTATGCTAAATTTATTCTGTATTCATACAGCAGTATCTAATCCACATCTTTTAACAAAATTTAAGATCATATACTTTTAGTCTTTACAGCTATTCCTCATTCTTAAAATTGCATTTGAGCAAGGAGCCTGCAAGTTTTATGGAATACAATTTCTATTAAACAGATAAGGATATTAATTTTAATTGTGCAAAAATAGTGTACCAGCATTCTGTTTCTCTTCACAAAACACAAGTTTATGATTTGCCCTATAGAGCTCAAACAACTGTCCCCCATTTATACCAAATCTCAAAATCTCTCAGACTAATATTGCTTTTGTAGAAGACCATTTCCTGCAATCGATCACAGCACCCCTCATGAACCTCCTCTGCCATTTACTAAGCACTAAACAGTGGTCTAAAGCAGGTGTCTGAGCCAGTACATGGAATTCAAAGCAAGAAAATAAACTAGCCTTTCATCCTCTGAGTATGTGTATTATAATTACAAGAATAACTACGTGATAATTGTTAGGGTTGGAATAAAAAGTAAAGGGTTAATATAAAAAATAAATGCAAAGGTCAAAGAAAATCTTGGCTAACTGTGCTGCAAACGTAATAAGTGATGGTCAAGTTGTGTCCTTTTACTTCCTTTAAGAAGATGTCTCTAAAGGACTTTGGTCACCTTCTGTCTCATTTTGTCTTTTGTACACATTGCCACTGAGAGAGCTTTTGCAAAGACTTCGAAGCTGACTGACATTTATGAAAAGCATGTAATTAGCTGCACATTAGTGAGCTTTTAGATAGCTGAAGCAGCTCTGCTTTTTGTAAGCATTGAAGAGAAGCCAGCCATTGTCAGGAGTATCAGCTTGCTTTGCTGTGGCTGTGGGCACTACAGAATTACATTTAACTGCCACATATTTGTCTTGACATGTGGAAAAGGCCAATCTGCAGGCTTTAGATACACACCTATGACAAGAATGTTCAGGTCAGAAGAATTTAACATGCTCTTACTTTTTTGTGTATTTAAATTAGCTACAGAAGAGCATTTGGCTGTGGTAACCCCTCTCCCACAATGAACAGCTGAATGTCAGGGAATCTCTAAGAGTAGAGACACCAAATGAGGCTGTTATTAGGAAAAGGTTCTCCACTGAGAGCGTGGTTGGTAACTGAAAACAGGCTCCTCAAGGAAGTGGTCACAACACCACACCTGCCAGAGTTAAAGGAATATCTCAACAATGCTCTCAGTCATCTGCTTTGTTTTCAGGTAGTCCTGACAGGAGCAGGGAGTTGGACATGTTGATCTGTATAGGTATTTTCCAACTCAAGTTATTCTTTGAATATATTATTCCATGATTATAAAAGTATATTTTTCCAAAGATTATTACATACCAGTTGTATACTACCAATGGTAGTTGTAGTTATAATCACATTTTTATTTTATTTTTTAAATTTGTGACACAGCAGAACCATAGGATTTCCATCTCACTTAAATGGATGTAAAATCAGTAGAACTTTTCAGAGGAACTGTTTGAATGATTTATTCTCCCCAAGAATAGAGTCAAATCAGACCTAGGAATTTTTATGGTGCTTTCAGGTAATAGAAGCAGATAGTCTCAAGAGACATGTACAAAATGGCCCTGTGTAATTTCTACTTTACATTTTCATGAAAACTCAAATTTTAGATGAGTTTTTTCAAGAAATATGACATGGATGATGATTTTTTTGGAGTAAACTGACCAATTTATGGGTCAGAGTTAAAGTAATTTGATATACTGGTGACATTTGACAGTTCAACACTACTTTGGGATATGGAGACATGAAGTGAATATCATGGGCTGTAAACCTTTGAAAGCTAAAAGGTGAGAAAGAAATATTTTACAACTGAGGAAATTATGTAATTTTTGATACATTACCTGTGGAGAGTTTTAACTAAGTGAGAATCTTCCAAATTTTCCTTAAAATGAGCAGTGGACAGCACATTTAATGAGAGAGCTCTGGAATCAATTGAAGAGGAACACATTTTCTTGGTAAAATGAGTGGCATTTGCCACCATGAGGCTTAAACACTAGTACCACCACTACAAACATTTTATAATTGTTCCCATAAAGAAGGATTTCACAATGGTTCACAGTGACCAACAATATTTTGAATACAGACTTTGGTAAATGCTTGTTTAATATGTCAATAAATAGAACCAAAAGAAAAAAAATTATTTCCCTTTTTTAGCTTTTTGTATGTCACATCCCCAAATCACTCACAGAATAAACCTGGCAGTATTGTATAAGCCATCCACCTTCCCCCTAACAGGACCCTTGGCTTTCCATAAACAATTTCTTGCAGATATTTCTCTAACCTCTTTGCAGATGTCCCCGTTGAGAGACCTTTCACAATTATGCACACAATGAATTCCAGCACCCATCTGTCCTTTCAGATAGAAATTATTTCCCAGTGTCCAACCTAAATCCAATATCCCATCTACTTTTACTCAAACACTTGAGATCTCTCATTTGCTGTTTCTCAGAATACTGCAGTCCCAAAACATTTTGGGTGGTCTGCAATATATGCAATAAATCTTGTCACTGGGACACTGAGTGAAGGATTACTGTTCTATATGTGCCAAAATGAAAATGCAAAGCTTGACATTTATGGCTGTTTCTGCTGTTATCTGCTGTTTCTGCATAGCCTCTAGCACTGTTTCCCAGTCATGGTTATCAGTCTAAAATGGGACTGTGACTGCAATAAGGATCCTTATTCTTCCATGCAGTCACATCACTTGGAAGACCAGAACTTTTGTTATTCCTGGCATAGAGAACTCTGCTTAGAAAAAGGCATAGCAGGTATGTCATAGAGAAACCTCCAGTATTTCTTACACTGCTTTTCTCCAGTGTTTCTGTAATTTATGCCTGTATTTCTACTATTGTTTTGTTTGAGACTTGCCTTTAAAGGTATTTGAAGTTTCAAGTGTCCCCTGTTACCTGTTACCAGCAGGAGAAAGCCACCTTTCATGGTGGTTTGCAGGTATGGTCTTAATATTCATAATAGTAATTATATCTGGAAAATCATATTCCTTAACAAGCTGTTTTTGTGTTTAGTATAATTAAAATCATTATTGTTTATCTTATTTTGCATACAAGAAGCACTGTAATTAGGCAATTAGGCCATTTGGAAGTTGTAGGGAATGATTTTAATACATTGTGTATTGTGTATCTGTAGGAATTCCAGTTGCCATGAAGCTGTTATGGTGGGAATGTCTGGCAGCACCTATCCTCTGACACCAGGGAGTGATGAGCTGCTTAGGAAATTCATGGATCCTGAGAAGATGCCTCTCTGAATCCATTGATCTACAAAAGCCACACAAAGGAAAGTTTAACAGAGTCAAACATAACATTCACACTCATTTTTATTTGTTCATTTAAATTATTATCATTTTAATAATAAGTTACAGTTTAAAAATATTTTAAACTTGGAAAACCAAAAATTTTGGTTCTTTGTCAGCTTTAAATATGAAATGGTGACATAAAAATGTGTTTGTTTGTATGTTCAAGCTCACCAATGAACTTTCTAGCAGAGTCTGGGCCTTTTGCAGTCCTAAGCATTGCACAAGGAAGAATTTCTGTGCAATGCAAAGCAAAAGAAAACAGGAAATGTCTAGAGCTACTCTTTATGCTTCAAGAGCATGGCATTCCAGCTGACACACTCATGATATTAAAACACTTATGCCTCAAGAAGTGCCCTGACGCTCATCAAGTATCTCATTACCACAATTAAGCAGACTTTGCCTTTCAGTAGTTAGAGTAATTTCAGGAGTTAACTTCATTTCCCAGTCTATTTTAGCAAATTTGTGTTTTCTGTACATGGAAAATAACTTTCAGTTGGTAAATCTGCACTCATAGCTGCTAAGTAGCCTATAAACAAACACACATTCTGAGATGAGACTCTAATAACTGAGTTTAATTTGTCTTAAGTCCCTGAAGTCCTGCAGTACTTGTCAGATGCCCAGTGGGTGATTCACAGCTTGCTGACTAAAATGAAAAAGAACCCCTGGGTTACTGGAGCTAATAAATAACATGGCATATTTCTGCCATTAAAAGCTGCTGAAGTGCTGTAAGGTAAGAAGGACAAAATCAACTTTTTCTTATTCTTTAGTACTAATGCAGAGATTTAATGATTTAGCACTGATACCTCTCACACACAAAGACACCTTTCATTCCTGGAGACCCTCATGGCTGAGTGATCTGATTTACCAGAGATCTGTCACCAACCAGCCCTGGGCTGAGGGACATCACTGGTTTGAGAATAAAAAGGACTTCAGTGCAAAAATTGAAAATAGTTTGGGTTGTTTTGTTTTTTTTTTCCCCAGGTGATTATATAGTGGCAGGGAGGGGAGAGGGGACAGAATTTGCTAAACAGTACATAGAAATTGTGAGATAATGCCTCAATTGCTGCAAAAAATATGTTTGATAGGACTGTTAGAAAAGGGAAAATTGATACCTCAGAGAGTGAACTCAAGGTATAGTGAAGTATGAGATGAAATCAGAACGGGACCAGCTGCAGCATTAGATGTCCACATTCTTCAGTCTTTATACACAATTATTTCTTATTTTAGAAAGTAAATGAGCTCTTTATAAAATGAATACAAGATATTTGTTATTTAGCACATTCTGAAAGACAAGGAAGAGCAATCATTTTTAGAAATCTTTCTAATGCTAAAAAATATGTAAAAATAAATTTTTTAGACTGTCTGAACATAAGAATTTTTAAATTTTTGCAAATATGTAAACAAACCTGATGACATTTTATTTCTTTATTGCATAGAAGAAAATAACTCCAGTTCTTTTAAGGAAGACTTTATCTTCTCCTTAATGTTACTGCTTCCAAATGTTTGGGGGTTTTTTAATGACGATGTAGATGAGAATTGTTGTACTACATATATCAACATATTTATAGGATTAGATTGTAGATTGTAGCGTTGCAACTTGTTTCTTCCAACTGCTGTCATTTTTTATCATCTAAGAGAAACACTCCATGTATTTTACTAATCACTTCTTTTGCTGATACTCAGAATAGTAGCTGCTACTGCATCTCACATTTAGCTACCAGAGTTCTCGTGTGTTTTATTGTAACAAAAATTACTGTACATCACAAGAAAAGGTTCTAATTGTAGAAAATGGGAGTTGTACACTGGATGTGCTCCTTCTGAAAGAATCCAAGAAGAGACAACTGTAGCAGTCTATGAATTGTCTTTCCATTAGATAGCAAAGCAAAAACCCAGATGTTTTCCACATGAATTCTATTTCCTACCAGCACACCCCTAAGGAAAGGAGTTTCATCCTTAACATCTTATAGACTGTCATTAGGATCCCTTCAGGCTTTAAAAACAGTGAAATGAGAACTTTCATGTTGAGACAACTTTGATGATGAAAGTCAATAGCAAAAGACTCATTTCTTCCCATGGAGGGTAGAATTATTCTCCAAGACCTCATCAGCACCCCCTCCACTTGTTGTAGGGACAGAAGCTCTGTTGTTGCTGCTGCTATAATCATATTGTTTACAGACTGTTCAGAGATGAGGCAGCCTTGTGGGTGTGTTGCCTGCTTCAGCTGGAGGCAGAAGGCACTAACTAAATATGTCTAGCTGGCTTGGAAGTCTGACTGAACCACATGAGCCCACTGGCTCACCTGAATTTGTTAAACTGAGAGCTGGAGCATGGAGAATCCAGAAGGGCCAGGACAGTGGGCAACTTTTAGCTGCCCATCACTCTGTGTGTCCCTCAGAGAGTGGCTGACACAGAGCATGGTTATTTTGCCCCCTCCATCCCAGCCTTTTTTCCAGAGCCCTTCCTACCTCTCCCACTCTGTTCATCCACCCATGAGCTCCCTTGCCTCACTGAAGGCATTGCAAACTACATTGCAAACTACACCTTTCATTCCTGGAGACCCTCATGGCTGACTGATCTGATTTACCATAGATCTGTCCCCACTTGCCTCACTGAAGGCATTGCAAACCACATCCTTCAGCTTCACTCCTCACAGCACAGGAGCCTCCCTGCCATGATTCCTTCCTATTTTACAGTCCCAAACTTTTCTAAGCAGTCCTGTCACACCACAGATTCAATCCTGCCTTGCAGCCACATTCTTGCCACACTTGACTGCTCCTCAGCTGCTTCTGCTCCTCTTTGCTCCTTTCAAGAGCCAACAAAAGAGCTGGTTGAGAACTCCTGGGCTGATTAACATCGACACTACAAATATTCCAATCTTAGGTACAGATTGACATGGATGGCCCCCACCTGAGGTCGGAGATAAAATGATCCTCTGGAGGTGTCTGCTACTGAAGCAATTTCTTGGCAACTGGAAAGGCAATCTCAATATCTTGCTTCCCAAAAAGCTGCAAATGTCACCAAGCAAGAGAAATCAGCCTTCTGCACTGCGTATTTCTGCCATTACCCCTTACAAAACTTACAAGACTAGAGCTTGTGTTATGTCAAATCAATATTTCTCCTATGAACACAGAACAAATGCTCTGAATTGTTAGTGATTTTTAAAATAAGCTTAATTTCATTTATTATATCAGTTCTTGTATCTTACATTACTGTCAATATCATAAGATAATTCACTAGATCTGAATGTTGGCTGAGAGAGGAAAGGATTTTATCTTACAGTGCTAACTACTTACAAGGGACTTAGAACAGCAGCAAATATTTTGACAGAGTGTCCTGCTTCCCAACAAAGCCTAAAATAATACCATTTAACTACCGTTTTCCCTGTGATATAGTGGAGCTATATTCAACTTTCAGGGCTTAATCCATCAGTGCAAATTCTGATACAATTTTTCAGGTGTTGTGGACAAAATCTTTTTCTAAATAATGTTCAAGTAAATATGAAATAGTTCCTCTGTTGTCACCATTGGAAGTGTAACAGTAGCCACGAGAACAGGACAATTTTTCTTTTCTGTGGAGTAAACATTATAAAAAGCTATGGCAGCTGTGGAATTCAGTATTTCTAAATGCTTGGTGGGTATTTGTGTGAAATACTTCTCAGTATGGAATCATGAAGAGACATTACTAAAGGAACACATGGCTGGGAATTTCCTAATTCCCATTAAGATATCAGGGAATTACCTAATTTTTGTTGGAAAATACAGAACCTGTGGGGATGTCACAGACCTGTTATTTCACGGGCCTCAGCTCTGCTGCTGACCATGGATAAAGAGAAGGGAGCAAAGAGGTCTGGGTCTGGAAGGGATGAGTACCACTGAGGGGAAGTGCACCTTTCATCTTCTGAAAGATGGCAGGAGCAGAAAGGAAGGCCTTGGCTGCACCCAGCAGAGGCCCATGCAAGTCATGCAGAAAAACCAGTCCCTTGACTCCTGTCCCCAGCCCTGCTGCAGCCAGACAAGGCACAACTGGATTTTTAACCTACACTAATTCCAACTTTGCCAAGGTCTCCTCTGTCTGACTACAGAGCTGAGAAATTTCTTCTGCTGCTGCTTTTATGCAGGGTTGCCTGGATACTCCTCTCAGCCGGGATCTGGGTGATTAAAATGTGGCTGCAGTTTGGTGATTTGAGGTCTCTGATCTGTCATCTACATACAGAAATCCTTAGCAGAGAATAAATGATTTGTCAAAAGCCTGCCTTATCCAAGTTACTTAGACACAGCTATCCACAAGGAAGCTCATTTCAGATTTTTCCCATATAAACATCCTAAACATGCAGTGAGGTTCAGTGACTTCTTGTCCTTGTGCAAAGCAGAATATTTTGGGGCAGGATGCAGTCCCATACTGTCTCTCACCTGTGTATGATATACATATGATGGCTGCTTCCAGCAGCAGGTAATTCCTTTCCCAGTGTGAGAATAACACAGGATAATCAGCATGTTCTGGGCCTGTGTTCTCAGGGCTATCACAAGTTCCTCGTTTTGAGAATGCTAAAAAAGAAGCCACAATAAGCACACCAAATTCTAGCCAGATAGGAGAGGCATTGGATTTGTGACTTTCCACATGCAGAGTTCAGAAAACTCTGAATTTCCATCTTGGTTGGTTTTTGTTGGATGCTGAAAGTCAGGCATTTAAATGAGTTGGTTCTTTCTGGTGTAAGTACATATACATTTTTTTTTTTTATATGCTGCTTTGCTTTTCTAGAATAACAACATGTTTAACAGTAAAAATGGCCAGAACTGGAATCAATAAATTAACAGAGCACATGTCAGGAATTTAAACCCTGCAGGAAATTGTCATCACATAAAACAAATAAAGTTTCCAGGCAAATAAGACAAAACATGATAAAAATGGGATTTAAAATTTTCCAGGACATACGAAATATTCCTCTGTACTGGAGGAGGAGGGTGGAGGATGGGAGAGGGTGGTATTT
Organism: Lanius collurio; assembly: GCA_020086605.1. Lineage (NCBI taxonomy): Eukaryota > Metazoa > Chordata > Aves > Passeriformes > Laniidae > Lanius > Lanius collurio. The sequence goes on from JACBWW010001765.1 coordinate 9,009, forward strand.
AGAAAAGGAAATTCAACAGTGTATAAAGGCCAGACATTTTTTCCTAAGGAATGATTGCAGAATCTATTTCTCAATTTTAGTGGAAATTTTTATCTCATATCTAGTAAATGTTTCCTGATCCAAAATTTGGCAGAATTATTTAATTATTGAGAAAATATTTGGTCTCCAGAAACTGAAATAAAAACAGATTTAATATGTGTTTCATGTCAATTTACTTACAGTTTAATGTGAAGAACTTAGATTTTTGCAATGTGTCTGGTTATCTAAATAGTATGCTTTTGGGTTTTATTTTCTTTGGAATAATGAGAATATTCAATTAATTTCCCACAATAGTTAAAATTCTCTGACATCATCAAAGGAATTTTTAAAAAATTATTTAATAGGTTTATTTTAATTTTTTTATTATCTGTGATTTTTTGAAAGCTTTTGAATTATTTTCCAGCCCTCATTTCTGAATTATGACAAGGCAAATAAAAAGTCCTTCCCATGTTAGTAAAATGTTAAGGTATTTTCCTTGCTCCTATGTAATAAAAAACTCGGAATTGCTGCAAGCCAGGTTTTCCAAGGCTATTAGTTTTCTAATCTTATTCAGCAATACCTAAAATATACGCATTGTTTTAACATATCACTGAAGAAAGATTTAAGGACATAAGATTTTGTTCAATTAAATTTTAATTTCTTTTTTAGGAACAAAGTAGTATAACTTTATTATTTGCATTAAGCAACACTATCACATTCAGTTTTTCATTTATTCATTTCCAGCACTGTAACTTTTTGCTTTTTTTATAGTTATGATCTTTCCTTCCAAATAAAATTAATTATTTGAGGTATGAAGTTGTGCTGAAAGCTTAGTCTTTTTCTACCACATTTGGAACAAGACCCAGATTTTGCAGTTTTCCTGTAACCATCCCCTTCATCCCAGTGCAAGTAGCACCAGTTCTTCTCCTCAGGCAGAGCAACAATGAAGGGAATGACAAATGCCAGAACAAGGCAAGGCAGCAGAGTTACAGAGCTCAGTTACTTGCTGGGTTTTTTTGCCTTCAAATAATGTATAATAATCTCTTTTTTAATACTAAATAGAAGAATATATTCACTACCATTACTGATGATGTCAAGTGGAAATCTGTATGCTGAAAGTCAGGCATGTAAATCATGTGGTTCCATCTGGTAAAAGTGCATTTACATCTTTTCTCTGTGGCCTGAACAGCCTTAGCAAACTGAGCTACAGCAAGAAGCTGGGAGAATGCACACTTTGTTGTCTTTTTTGAGAGATGGCTTAGCTCTTTTTTTTAATTTCAATTAGATGTATTATTGAGATTAATCTCTGAACACGTTAGGCAAGAAGATGACAAAGACCTTTAAAAAAGGAAAACAGAAAAAAACCCAAATTCATGACAGTACCTGGCAATGGGACAAAACCTCCTATGCATATGGAACAGCATTTCACATTTATAGACCTTTAGGAGATTTTGACAGAGGTGCCCTGATTTCACAACCCAGGGTACAAAAAAAGAGGTGGCATGCAGGGGAAAAGAATAGCATAATGAAGTGAAAGAACCATCTCATTCTTACAGCAGAGAGTGATTGGTCTTAATCAATCCTTGGAAAACTAAATATAGGAAGGTTCAAAGAGGATTAAATCTCCAGTAACTGAGGAAGTCTAAAGTGCTTATGAAATGAACACAAATTTTAATTAATTCAATAGATGAAGAACTGCTTAATAGCATAATTACTTGAATTTATTGCAGATATTTCATAATATGTGTGAAATGAACACTTTAACCCTGAAAATACTGAGATTTGTGATTCACTCCTTGCTGCTGAATAGATGATTCACTTAATTATTAACAATTATTCTATTTGATTATTATTATTATTATTATATTCTATTATCATTATTCTGTAACTTTTAAATATCTATGCCATGATTTACACGTCTCAAACCAAGTGTCTTCACTTCTGAAAGAAAAAAAAGATAAAAACTATTTATTTTCTAGAAATGCATGTAATGCCTGGGTGATGCTCTGTGGAGGGCATTATTTCAACTCTATCCTTTTACACTTATACAGGAATGGGACCAATTATATGATCACCACATCTTTTTCTGTGAGGTAGTAAAATTTAATTACCATGGAAAACTAAAAATATATATATATATATATATATATTCTCTAAGCTCATCATCAACAACAAAAAGGTGGCATAACTGGGTTCCCATGAGGTAAATACAGAAAAATCCATTAATCTATAAATCTCATGTTCCTTCCAGTTCCTGATTTCTTTTAAATACTGAACATAATCAAAACATCATTGGCTCACAGACTCCTTAAGGTATAATACATTACTTTTTCTTCCTCTTTAATGGTTCAGAAGAATGTCAGAGTTATACTCGAGTTACTGTTGCTACTTCATTTCTGTTCATATCCTTGTTTCAGTATTATCTGCAGATTCCTGGTTCAGATCAGGTTCTCTCGTTGTTCAGGTTGTCAAAATATCAAAAGACATTTTTATTTTCCTGGAAGGTCATAACCAATAAATTAATCATGCCATCAGAAGGAAGTTTGTTGTTGAACAGCATTTTGTGAACTTAATAAAAGTTTATTTTAGAAGTTT
>JACBWW010001766.1:0-11619 GCA_020086605.1 Lanius collurio
GACAACTCAAACTCTTTTGTGATTCCATTACTTGGGACACAACCATGTCAAAAAACAATGGTGATGATGACAAAGTGGAACATACTGGGGTTGATTCCTTGAGGTTTTAAACAGGCAGGTTAAATACATTGTGTGTATCAGCAGGTCTTAAATGTTTCTTTTAAATCTGCTGAACAGTGTGAAAAAATTTGTTTGTGAGGTGTGACATTTCTGAGAACCACTTGGTTTGTTTATAGCCAGACTCTAGTCCTGGATGGGATGACAAAGTTCTGTCTGAAAGGTGGCTTCTGAAGTCATTTTCCTTGGCTCTCAGTAACGTGGACTGCAGTCAGAGAGTTTTTAATGTTTCACTCTTCATGAGCTCCGGGGACAGAAATGTCCCCCAGAGGTGCTGCAGTGACCTGGCTGTGCCAGGTTAGAGCAGGAACCTGCTCTACTTTCTTATCAGGAGCTGCAGTGTTCCCTGGCATGTGGGCAGCCTGTTTGCCTTTATGCTCAGGTGATTCATGGCCATACTTTCCAGGTGAGCATCCTGACCTCTGTTTGTGGAGTCATCCCTGCTCCTTCCACATCCGAAATCTTTAGGATACCTGACAGCAAATTCCAGGTCAGGGACCCGATTTAGGATGTGCTCAGAGTGGTTTTCTGGGCTCAGGGATGTCAGGGCTGGTTGTAAATCCTCTCCTGAAGTCCCTGAGTTTCTGTGTGTGCCCAGACCTGATTTCTGCAGCCCATCCTCACTGATGGAATTCATCCCTTTCTTCCTGGAGAGGGAGGTCAGGCCTTGGCAGGGGCTGCCCAGGGAGGTTTGGAGTGCCCATCCCTGCAGGTGCCCAGGGAATGTCTGGATGTGGCACTCAGGGCTCCAGGCTGGGACAAGGGGAGAAGATTCAGTTACAGGTTGTACTTTGATAGTCTTGAAGGGTTTTTCCAGCCTCAGTGATCGTGGGATTTTTAAGTGAGGACTTCTAAGAAAAGGTTGTCAGAAAGTTGTTTGAGTATTCTTTTCATGCTGTGGTAGCTTTTACACTGAGGCAGCAGGGAGTTTGACTTTCAATGGGGATTTAAGCAAAAAATTCCCTAAAAATAGAGAGGAGTCTTCATGTGAATAGTTTCATGTAGTTAAATATTGATGAAGTTTGGTTTTAAACTTAGCAGTGTGTGGAGTCTGTAGTTGTGCCTTAAAACTTGATGCTTCTGTCATAGCCCTGTGTTAAAGTAGAATGAACTAAAGGCACTTCAGATTTTGACTTTGTTATAATTTTGTACCTGAGTGTGCATAGGAGAGTTCCAAAGAATTTGTGAGAGCTTCTTTTTAAAGTTCATTAATTACTTGAAATGGTGATGAGTTTTTTAAATGGTTCTTGATTAAAAACCAAACCAAAACCCACAAAAAAACCCCTCCATCCCCCCCCCCCCAAAAAAAATCCCCAAGAAAAGACCACGAACCCCCCACAAAACCCTGTGTTCTGTGCTGCATTTTGGGAATGCTTTGAAACTGGGAGACAGGTGTCCCAAAAATATCAGGAATTCGGGTTCCATACCTGGTCCCTGCTGCTGTAGCTCAGGTTCTGGTGAAACCCTGCCAGCAGATTGCTGAGCAAGCTCCTCTTAGGAAAAAGAAGCCCAAACCAACCCCCAACAAAACCCTCCCCGCTTTATGAGGCTGGGAAAAAGTTTTTAATAAAGGTGAGATTGTAATTAATCCACAAAGTTGCTTTGAAGAAGCTTCCAAATGAATCCTGTTTGTGATGGGAGGAAAACCATTTCCCCCAAATCAATGTGGAAGTTCGAACCTGTGCATTGTTTTGGTTTTGTTCCACAAGCTGCCGAGCTGAGGGACTCCTCTGCCATGCCCGGAGTGGGCACTGAGGCAGTTCTGCTGCTGAGGGACTCCTTTGCCATGCCTGGGGTGGGCACTGAGGCAGTTCTGGTGCTGAGGGACTCCTTTGCCATGCCCAGAGCGGGCAGTGAGGCAGTTCTGCTGCTGAGGGACTCCTTGGCCGTGCCCAGAGTGGGCAGTGAGGCAGTTCTGGTGCTGAGGGACTCCTTTGCTGTGCCCAGAGTGGGCACTGAGGCAGTTCTGCTGCTGAGGGACTCCTTTGCCGTGCCCAGAGTGGGCACTGAGGCAGTTCTGCTGCTGAGGGACTCCTTTGCCGTGCCCAGAGTGGGCACTGAGGCAGTTCTGCTGCTGAGGGACTCCTTTGCCATGCCCAGGGTGGGCAGTGGGGCAGTTCTGCTGCTGAGGGACTCCTTTGCCATGCCCAGAGCGGGCAGTGGGGCAGTTCTGGTGCTGAGGGACTCCTTTGCCATGCCCAGAGTGGGCAGTGAGGCAGTTCTGGTGCTGAGGGACTCCTTTGCCATGCCCAGAGCGGGCAGTGAGGCAGTTCTGGTGCTGAGGGACTCCTTTGCCATGCCCAGAGCGGGCAGTGAGGTGGTTGTGCTGCTCAGGGACTCCTTTGCCGTGCCCTGGGTGGGCAGTGAGGCAGTTCTGGAGCGGGCAGTGAGGCAGTTCTGGTGCTGAGGGACTCCTTTGCCATGCCCTGGGTGGGCAGTGAGGCAGTTCTGGTGCTGAGGGACTCCTTTGCCGTGCCCAGAGCAGGCAGTGAGGCAGTTCTAGTGCTGAGGGACTCCTTTGCCATGCCCAGAGCAGGCAGTGGGGCAGTTCTGCTGCTGAGGGACTCCTTTGCCATGCCCTGGGTGGGCAGTGAGGCAGTTCTGGTGCTGAGGGACTCCTTTGCCGTGCCCAGAGCGGGCACTGAGGCAGTTCTGGTGCTGAGGCAGTTCTGCTGCTGAGGGACTCCTTTGCCATGCCCAGAGCAGGCAGTGAGGCGGTTCTGCCGCCATTCCCGGAGCGTTTTCCACCGCCCGTGCCCCGCTGCAGCGGGAGCTGTGTGCAATTCCTGCCAGTGGAAACTATGCTGCAAGCGGGGGCTGGGGAGCAGCTGCCGAGCTCAGCTCAGCTGGATTTTCCATGCTCCCGGTAATTAGCAGAGGGAAGCTGACTAATTGCTGACGTCACCTCTTTCCAGTCCCGCTTACATTTTGTTCCAGCCTCCCTCCAAGCATGCGGGGCTGCGCTCAGGAATTCGCCGTCACACACAGGATGCTCTGAGGGCTTTTGTGCACCCGGGGCTGGACTCGCCTGCCTTATAAACGCTGCCTGCAGCAGCCGAGCCTGCCGAGGCTCCCGCGGGCTCTGAGGGGATCGCTCGGGCCGAGCCCCGAAATGCATTTCCGTAATTTTCATTACAGTTTTAGCTCGCTCATCGCCTGCCTGGCAGATGGGGATGTCTTCACCCAGCCAGAAACAAGGGTAGGTTTGATGGGGTTATTTCTGGGAGCTTCTCTTTGGAGTCTTTCCTTCCTTGGGAGGAAATTCCAGTGTGCCGTGCAAGTCTCGGTGCTCGGGAGTGTGCACCAGCCTGCTCTGGGGGGAACCGCTCCAACTCGGGGAATTATTCCATTTTAGCTCTGTGTGGCTGGGAAAATGATTTCAGTTTTCCCTCCAAACTTCTTTGACTGTTTGGTGTATTGTGAATTTTCAGCAGATATTTAATTCTTATTTTGGTAGCAAGACCCACTGATTTATAATCCATTTGGTACTTTTCCTGGGATTTTTTTGCCTGTTAAAACTGTAAGAAGTCCTCTTGGATGTGTGTTTAACTGATTGGCGGTATAAAATAAATAATAAATACTGTAAATATAAAACAACATAAAATATCAATCCTGATACAGTGAATTGTTGAACTGCTAAGATACCTAAAGGGCAAAAATAACATTTTTTTTTAGTGTTATAGTGCTAAGGTGACATTTCTAACCACTATAATCACATATTTTTAAAAAAATAGATATATAAACCAGATCTCTCTGGGTTTAAATATGGAATGAGAACATGGAAATGCAGTTTTTGGGTGAATTTTTCATGGTTGCATCTCAGCTCTGAGGCTCCCAAATTCCCGCTCTGTGTGGGGAGGCTCCTGCTCCTGTTTCAGAGCTCATTCTGAAGAAGCTGGAGAAGCAGAACAGCTCTGATTTTAAAATCTCTTTGAAATGTAACAGTTTAACACCCAGCTGTGGTGAGTTTGTGAAGTGGAACTTCTCAGGGAGGAAAATGAAATTCTGAATTAATTCCTGCCTTCTTACGTACTTTCCCTGCTTTTTTCCCCCTCTACTAATTCAAAATATTGAAATAAAACCCCCTCAATTAAGTAATATTTATTTTGGCTTTGTCCTGAGTTTCTAGGAAGCTTTTAGGGAGAGAAGATGTCTGGAAATGCCTCAAATTTGAATCTTGAACCCATTGGAATAAAACACTTGGGAGAGGCTTGGCAGCTCCAGAGCTTCCTCGTGTGTCTCTCCTTCAGCCTGGAATCCTGAAGGGAGAGTGGAAGCACTTTACATAAATTAAATTAAAAATAGCAGGGAAGCAGGAGATGTTCGTAGACTTTATTCTATGTGCTGAGTCACTGAAGAAAATCACATTTAGCTTGAAAATCAAAGAGGATTTTTTTCATTTTTCTCTGTTAAAACTTGTATTGGTTCTCTTGAAATTTGCACATTTAGGCAAAAGTTTGGCAGACTTTTTTCCAAGGCTTTTGGGTATGAATTTTATAAGAAACATTTCTTTTCAATGTCTTGGTGGTGTTAAATCAGGGTGTCTCGTCCAACACTTATTCCTGATAATATAGTAAGTGATAAGATATAATAATATCACTTATTAATGATAATCATCTGTTGTAATGATGTAGAGAAAATAAGTGTTAAGGCAGAAAGCTGCATTCTAGAAAGAAAAAGGAAAAAAACCCAAATTAGGCTGTTACAATCATCAATATTTAAGAGTGGTTGTTTGCCCTTATTAGTAACTTTGTAATTAATGTCTTTATTTGTGTTTAATACTGATTTTCTCCTCTGTTCCTTTCTCTCCAGGCCAAATTTGAATCCCTGTTCCGACCCTACGACAGGGACCTCACCTTTCAGTATTTTAAGAGCTTCAAAAGAGTGAGAATAAACTTCAGCAACCCTTTATCTGCAGCAGATGCCAGGATCCAGTTGGACAAGACAGAATTCCTTGGAAAAGAACTCAAACTCTATTTTGCTCAGGTAAAGCTTTTTGGGATTATCCTTGAGGGGATTAAAGCAGAATTTACTCCTTCATGGTCATTTTTTCAGCTTAATTAGAGAATCCAGGGCTGTTGCAGAGCTCCATGGATTTGGAGGCTGTTGGTGTTTCCCATTTATTCTCCCTCTGAATTGAGTGGATAACTTGGATGGGAATCAGCACCTTCCAGGAATTTGCACCCAGGGAGTCCCTGAGGGATCCGGGGTTCAGAGGTGCCCATGCCAGGCTCTCCGTGCCCATCCTGCTGCTGGGCATCTCCCCCAGAGCAGCTCTGGAGCTCGCTGGCCCCTGCTCCTGCAGAACCCAGCCTCTGGGACTCAGGCTGCAATTTTAGCTGCTTTCCCTCTGAAATGGGGTGGGAAAATGAATCCATGAGTGACCCCAGGGACAGCCCCCACGACCTGGGGTACCTCTGTCCCTGCTGGGGTTCCCTCTGTCCCTGCTGGGGTTCCCTCTCACTGTGGGGGGACTTCAGCACCGTTTGTCTTCAGGCCTCAGAGCCGGGTCCCACTCAGTGCTCAAGGCAGGGCTTTGGTGTCCAGGGCAAGCATTCCCCTGGAATTGCCCTCACGGCTGTGGTGCCCTGGCTGCTGCTGCCACCCTGAGTGCTGGGCAGGGCACAGCATCCCTGCCAGCCTTGCCATTGCCTGCACTCAGGGATCAGCTCAGTGACTCCTTTGGCTTCTCCCTTCTTTTCCAGACTTTGCACATTGGAAGCTCCCATTTGGCCCCCCCAAACCCAGACAAGCAGTTTCTGATCTCCCCTCCTGCCTCTCCTCCTGTGGATTGGAAACAAGTGGAGGATGCCACTCCAGTCATTAACTATGACCTTTTATATGCTATTTCCAAGCTAGGACCAGGTAAGAAGGTGTAAAAACAGAATTTTGGTTAGGGAAAACACCTCAAAACCTCCTGACTTTCTGAAACTTTTCCAAGAAATTTCTGTTTTTTCTTTCTGTTTTTTTCTTTCTGTTTTTTCTTTCTGTTTTTTCTTTCTGTTTTTTCTTTCTGTTTTTNTTTCTTTCTGTTTTTTCTTTCTGTTTTTTCTTTCTGTTTTTTCTTTCGGTTTTTCTTTCGGTTTTTCTTTCGGTTTTTCTTTCGGTTTTTCTTTTGGTTTTTCTTTCAGCTTTTCTTTCTATTTCTTTCTATTTCTTTCTATTTATTTCTATTTATTTCTATTTCTGTTTCTTTCTATTTCTATTTCTTTCTATTTCCATTTCTATTTCCATTTCCATTTCTATTTCCATTTCTATTTCCATTTCCATTTCTATTTCTTTCTATTCCTATTTTTATTTCTATTTCTGTTTTTCTTCTTATTTTTCTTTCTGTTTTTCTTTCTACTTCTTTCTGCCTCGCAGGAGGAAGCTGCTGCTGGGTGTAGAAACAACTGTCAACCTAAAATTCCTTGGAATTTGAGAGGGATAAATTCCTGCCACTTCTTTTCTCACTGATTCATGGTCACATCCCTCGAGTTCATTTTCTCCCATATTTTATACAACTTCTCCTGAAATTTAATGAAAATTTGTGCAAATTAATCTTTAATCAAGGACAACTCTGATTTAACCTGTTGGTAGCTGTATTATTGATTTTAGGGGAGAGAGAAATGGCCACATTTCATAAGGGCATAAAAGAGAATGAAAAGGGTGTCAGATTCATTTTACTGGGGGATTTTTCAATTCCTGTGCACCTCCAGACTTAGGGAATTGTAAAGGATGGAGAAAAGGACAGGGCACAGCTTTGACCTCCTGCATGTTGGGATTTCAAACTGTCCATCAAGAATCCTTCTAATGAAATAATCTTCATCATTTTTAATTATGAAATATTTTCATCAAAGATTTTATTTTTCCTGAAATGAGTTTTGGAAGCAGAGGTTGTTTTTGATGGAACAATTGGAATAAATAAATAAGTAAGTAAATAAATAAATGATACATAAATAAATAACACAACCTCTGCTCGTGTGGCAGTTCACAGCTGCTCCATGATGCTGTTTCTTTACTCCCAAGTTTTCCTGTCAGATTTTAGGGATTCCAAAAAGAAAATTTAAAATAAATATCTAAAGGCTTTCCAGGCATTAAAAGTTGGTCCTTTTTCCCTGTAATTGAGCTCCTGGGCTGATCTGCTGTCCCTTTTCTGTGAGATTTTTCCATGTTTATTGGGAATGTTGAGCCCTCTAAAGCTCTGCCCTGGACTGGGGTGTTCCCTGGAACATGGAATTGGTGGTGGGTCCCAAGGAGCAGGCAGGGATTGCTCCAGCACTGTGTGTGTTCTAAAGAACTGGAGGGAGGAGCTTTTTCCTCTGTGGAATTGCTCTTTGGGCCAGTTTTTCTTCCCAAAATTCTGAGGGAAATGGAGCAAAGAGGCACTGTTGGGCTTTTCAGGGAGAGTGAGAGGGACTGGGGGTAAAGAGGGGAAAAAGTGAAGGGAAGATGACCAGGGAAGAGGTGAAAAGAAACCATTTGTTCTTTCCTTGATCTAATTGAAAATTATTATTTAATGTCTTCTCTTATGATTTATTTATTGTATTATTATTTAGTTATTAATAACAATTCTTTAACTGCTTCAAAGCAATGTTTTATATGATGGAAAAATCCAGATCTCAAGGCAGTGCTCACTAAACCCCTTCAGGATGCTCCATGCTGGCACCTCGTGGCTTTTGTAATCCTATCACTGCCTTATTTTCCATTTAAAAGCCCCAGGAAAGGCTCCTTTTGAAGGCATTTTCCCCATGTTTTCCAGGAGAGAAATACGAGCTCCATGCAGCCACTGCCACCACTCCCAGCGTTGTTGTCCATGTCTGTGAGAGTGACCAGGAAAACGATGTGGAAGAGGAGACCAAGAAACCCAAACCCAAAATTATCCAGACCAGGAGGCCGGATTATGCTCCTGCCCACCTGAGCTGAGCTGCTGCTGCTTTCTCCAGGGATTTGGAGTAGAAAAGTGCCAGGGAAAAAACCTTTACTGTGGAAACAGCAGCTCACACGTTGGGTGGCAGCAGCAGCAGCTGCAGGAGGAGAATTCCAAGCTAAGTTTGCTCCAAATGAAGGAATTCCATCCTTGGTTTTGCTGCCTCAGGTTGATCCATGTGCTGGGCGTGTTCCCAGATCCCTGGGAACAAAGGATGGGGAGAAGGTGACATTTTGAGACAAAACAGGACAAACTGGGGTTATTTTGGGGGGAAAAGCAGCTGGGGGAAGCTTTCCTTGTTCTGACTCCATAAATCCTCCAACTGATGGTGGTTTGGAAAACCTTGGGATAACAGGGTTGGAAAGATGATGGGAATTTAACCCTTTTTCTTACACTAGGTTTTGTGCATGTTTCTTCTTGGTCTTCTAAAGTAATTTGCTTTATTTTCTAGAGTTTCCCCCAAGTTTCTGGAAATCTGGGAATTGTTTCAAGTATTTATTATCTCAGCCTCCCAGAATTCCTCCTGGATGTGTATATACATGATATATTTATATTTTTTTTTATTGGCACTCGTTTTCCAGCAGGATGCAATTCCTCCAGCACCTGCTTTTGGTGCTCTGGAAGTTGTGCTTCTAAAATTTTAACCTTTGTGAAATTCCTGCAAAGGGTTTTATCTGGCAAAGCAATGGAAAAACGTGCAATAGGAGAGTTCTGGAATACATGGATTTTAAATTATTTAAGTTCAGATAATTTATAGATTCAATAGGATTTGTTTGAGAGCTTTGACTTGGGGGAAATAAAAAGGACTCAAATAGTGCTGATGGTGCATATTCAGAGCAGTGGGATTTTTCCAGTGGGAAAAAAAAAATAAAAAAGGAGAAACTTGAATCTGCATTTTTGGTGAGCAAAGATTTAATAGGGATTGGAAAATTCCACCCAGGAACCAGTGAGGAGAGCTGGAGTGCCTTTTCCTTGTCCATTCCCACTCCAAGCTGCACACTTGGATCTTTTTCTACTGGCTTTGGATATCCACAAATCCAAACTTTCTGAGCTTTGCTTCCAAACTCAGCTGGGATGAAATGCTTAATGCCAAGGAATGCTTATTTCAGCAGTGGGAATATGTGGGAGAAGCTTTAGGGGGTTTATATGGCAGTGTTTAAAGGCTCCAAAATGCAAATTCCAAGGAAGAAAGATGACAGAAATATTTTATTACTGCTTTTTTAAACTGGAGATCCTCACCTTGAAACAGGGTTCAGTATTTTTTGGAAGAGACAGGAACTGCTATCTGTGGAAAATACCACTTGGGGTGTTGGAAAAGGGGTGTTTGAAGCCTCTCTTTGTGTTTTTAGGAATCAAACTGTGGCTCTCTCTTGGTTTGCTTTTGCCACAGTTGGTCTGAGAAGAGATTGAAACAAGTTCTGACTGAAATGCCTGGTTCACACCTTGGTTTTTTTAATAATATTTGTTTTAAAAAGAATGGAGCCATTCCAGGCTGAGGTGCAGGGAATCTGGGTGTTGTGGAAGGCCTGGCATTCCTAACTGAAACAGAAATCTGGGACTAGAGACCAGGAATATCTTTGAATTTTCTGCTCTAGCTTGGATTGTTATTCCCTGGAAACTGGAACAAAGCCTGGATTTGGTGTCTGAGTGCCCCTGGCTCCGTGGGAACTGTTGAGAAGAGCTAATTCCATGGATTGCTGGAGCTGGACACACAGGAAAATGGGGTTATTTTGGGCTGCCCTCAGCTGGCTCCACGTGCTGCATTCAACACCCAAAATAAAGGAATCAAGTGGATTGAAGCTTTGTAGGTTTGCCACAACTGCCTTGAAGCCTTTCCAAGACTTTTCCATGTTTCTCAAATGACTGCTGGACTTTGTGTTCTCACCACATTCAATTTAAAACCTTTGGAATAATTCCTGTCCTGTCCATTTTTCATGAAAAATCAAAACATGAGTTTGGCAGTAGAAACCCAGGTGGCTGCTGCTGTGTTTCCTACAAAAGCAGAGCTGCTTTTCAATTAAAACCATCAATAAATCTCATTTTTGTCATTTTAATACTTGACCCCTGCCTGAGGTGGGAACCATGGAAATCTTGGAATGCTCAAAGTGTGTTCCTGGTTAGATCTGCCACCTCATGACTCTGGTGTGCTGCTTGCTTTTTCTGGTTCTTTTATTTTTGTAATGTTCCACTGGATGCTTAGTTGGTATTTTATACACTTGTATAGCACAGGGCAGATTGAAATTAAAATATTTTGTTGTCTTCTTGTAAATGTCCTGGTATTTTCTGCATGGAACCACTCCAGGTTTGGTGCCAAAATGGGAATTTTGAGCTTTCAAAGGGGCAGAACGTTTTTCCAGGCCTTCATAAATTGATTCCTAGAACAGCTTTCCAGCCTTCAGAGAACTGCATGAGCTCCAGATGTGAGAATCTGCTCAGGAATAAAATCCAGTGGGCAGTATTCCAGTGAAAACCTGATTCTTCTGTGCCTGAAGTTCCTAATAAAGGTATCAACATCTCCCTGCTCCAGAATAATCCCTGTGCATTGATAATACATTAAATATTTATATAAAAATGAATCATTTGGGGGGTTGCACAGAGAGCTTCTGCATTGCCCATCCCTGGAAGTGTCCAAGGCAACTTGGGATAGTGGAAGGTAGAATGAGATGAGCTTTAAGGTCCCTCCAGCCCAAAGCATTCCATAATTCCATGATTTTTGAAGCTCCTGGAATATGAAAATACCTCAGTGTTTAAGTGGCTCTACCTGATAACTCGAGGTCTTTTTGTTGCAAACCAGGAAGGCTTTGCTGTGGCCGGGGTGGAAGTGCTGTCACTGCAAAAAGGAGTTTCTGGGACCCAGTTAAAGCCTCCTTGTTCTCAGGGGGAAGGCAGCGACCTCCAAAGGACCAAGGTTTGGTTTTAATCGGAGTTTTGTTTTCCAGAGCAGCACCAGGTGGAGTAACTTTGAAACTGGACAAGTGGATCAGTCGTTCTCTGTGTAGTCCAGACTTGCCAGGGCTGGGCAAGGAATGAACCCCAGGAGCCCTGGAGCCGTTTGAACAATTCCAGCAGGGATTTTGCCCTTGGCATTATCACCTGCCTGCTCAGGTTCTGCTTTTTGCTTGTCCTGGGGAACACAAGTTCTTCATCGTTGCTTTTATCTTGCTTGGCCCAGCACACCTGAGAAACATTTGCCAGAAAGTTACTCCTTGTTAATGCTTTTAATAATTCCTAGTTGGATCTAAAAAGACAAAACAGGGATAAAGATATTCCCCAAGGCAGTGGTAAAGAAAGTTTTGATGGTAAACTTTCAAATAATTCCAAATTTGTAACAAGTTACAGGGAGCAAGGAGGGAGCACAGAGGTGACTCCAGTGCCGAGGGGCAGCCTGGAGCTGGCAGGGCTGGGTTTGTCTTCCCTGGCACCATTTCCATTGCCAAGTGGGGACTGCCACGTTCCCAACTCTGTCACAGCGAGTCTGTGTGGGTTTTCCTGCCAGGAACTCGTTTTACTTGGAGTTTCTTTGGAGCGTGGCCAGGGAAGGGAACAGAGCTGGGAAGGGGCTGGAAAACCCATCCTGGGAGGGGCTGAGGGAG
>JACBWW010001767.1:0-11615 GCA_020086605.1 Lanius collurio
TTTTTTTGGAGTTATATGCTTTTGTCTTTGATAATTGTTGGTCAATTATCCAATTCAGGCCCCATTTTAATTTATCAAGTAAAAAGTGATGAGAGCTGTTGATGTTTGAAATCAATCAAGACACTCTATGTGTATATATCAAATAACATTAAGACCATCACTGTTTGACTCTAAAACACGTAAACCTTGACTCATATACAACTACTATGATTGTTTCAGGAAGGAACATATAATTTCTTCTTTCTCCCAACCCCTGACCATTCATGCATTCAGCTGATCTCTGTGGTGACTCAGAGTTGCATAGGGTTTCTGCCAGTTATTTCAGAATCACTCAGTCATATGGAGAAATTCCCCTATATTCTTTATTTCGAATGTATCAAAAAAATTGTGACTTTACTCCTTTACAAACCAAAGCATTATGAGTACCTTCAACTCTTGATAATTAAGTCCATAATTTGACATGAAAGTTCTTTGTTGGAATTTTTGCTGAGATTTATGTTAATTGGTTTTTAAAGATACCTTTTTTTTTTTTTTTTGGTCCTGGCTAATAGGACATATAAAGTGAATGAAAGCTAAAATAGATTTTAGTTATCAAAAGGCAGAGCAATTGACTTTTAAGGACTGCAATTGACTTTTAAGGACTGCCAATCAATGACAATTTTAAATCTGCTTATACCTCCAGTCATTCAGGTGTTTAGGGATTCTGAGTTTTTTTCAAAATCAGTGATTAGAAGTATTAATAGACTTTAAAGAACTTTTTATTTTATATGAAATTTTCACTAACTTGAAACAATGTGGAAGTCTCAAAGTAAAAAAGAAAAACAAATCATTTTCCATCTTGCAAATTCAGTATACAGCCAAGAAGTAACTGAATTTAATCCAAGAAAAGAGAGATCTATTTTACTTTGAACACTGATTAAACTCCTGTTTAAAATATAAAGTATCTTACTCTTGGTCATTAAATAATGACAAAGAAATGTTTCCTTTTGTGATTGCAGCTTGGAGTTTGCCAGTGCAAAGTGATGACTCTAGAGTTAAAATCATTTTGCAGCAAGTTCTGATAGGGAATTATCCAAAGAAATATGTATTTTCCCTCTCCAGAACTTGTGAGATGCTATTGAGTTTCACTAGTGTAAGACTAAATAACTAAGAAAATGAGACTGAAAATTAAGAGGTTTTTAAAAGGATCAAATTAGATATCCATTAAGGCACAATTCAAAGAAAAAATATCATAGCCAAGACTAAAACTCCATCTTCATTCCACAGCAGAACTCAGAAATAAAAAGTAACAAAACAGAACTGAACAAAAAAAACCCTCAAACAACCACTACCACCACCAAAAAAAAACCCAACCAAAAAACCCACATAAAACCCACAAAACCAAACCAAAACAAACAAAACAAAACAAAAACCCAAACAAAAACCCCACAAACAAACAAAACAAAAACAAAGAAAAACAAAAACCAAACAAACAATAAAACCAGACAAACAAAAAAAAGGGCAAGATTTCCTAGCATTTTTTTATTTATATTGATTTTTGCCTATGAAGTATCTAAGCTATGGAAAGTCAAAAACACAGAAAATACACCACTGGTGGAGTGAAGAGGACTTAAGGAAGGGAGTTATTCTCATAACTGTATGTTGTATGGGACCATAACTGAGTAGAAATAAAACTCTTTTAATGGGCAGACTAAAATGAAAGGAATTTAAGTAATATATTGTTTCCGTACTCTTAATCATGGATAAAGATTTCATAATTTCCAGCTTGATATAAACCTCAGAGAATGTTAAATAATATGCAAAAGAGAAAAAAAGTATGATTTTGCATTCACAAATATTTTAATCAGCCAATATAGAAGACTTTATCTCCAAAGATGTAAATGTACTATCCAAGGTACCAGTTTATGTCTTGGAAATATTAAGAGACATTTCTGAAAGCTGCAACAATGTCTTTAAAGTTATTCAAAAGAGGAAAGAAGGATGATTTTGTTACTAAAAGAAGACATTGATATTTGAAAAGTCTGATAAATTCCATACTTGAACCTAAGAAGATTTTTTTATTTATCTTGTAATTTTTGACAAAGTTGACATGAAGAATTATACTCTCTACTTCTTCTTCTCATTTAATGTTTCCTTTCCATTTTTTTAACGTCTTCTCCTTTCCCTTGATTGTGAGGTCCCTGTGAGCTGTATCATTTATATACAGGAAGTTTAGAAATATTTCCAATTCTGTGGAAACCAGCATGGCAAAAAAGCATAATTTCAATATCACTTGACATTCCATTTAGCAGTACCAAATGGATTAAAATAGCATTAAAGATCATGTTAAAGAGACCATGTTAAAGATTTATGAATTGACTCACAGATCATGCAAAAAGCTTTTAAATGAAGAAATCAAAAAACCCCCATTCCCACTCCACATTTTTAGTTGAGCTTTGTGGATCTGATATCTTGTTCTTCCTTTGGTGATCTGGAGGAATAAGATTAATGACCAGTAAAAGCTGTCTGTAACAAAGGTAAATTGGAAATAATTGAGAGGATATGACAGGTATATAAGATGTAGCTCCA
Source organism: Lanius collurio (assembly GCA_020086605.1). Taxonomy (NCBI): domain Eukaryota; kingdom Metazoa; phylum Chordata; class Aves; order Passeriformes; family Laniidae; genus Lanius; species Lanius collurio. The sequence continues at coordinate 2,569 of JACBWW010001767.1, forward strand.
TACAGAGATAGATGCTGTCCTGGCATGCAATTACTCTGGGAAGGATTTAAGGGCTGTGAGGGTAGGCAGTAACTAACACGAGTCCCCAGTGGAATGAGGCTGCACAAAGGGCCAGAGATGGATGGAAATACAAACCAAGTAATGAGAGGGATGGAGGAATAATTTTACCTCAGTTTATGGCATCAGTAAGACAGATGATGTAACACTACACATCACTTTTGATCCCCATGAATAGTGACTATTGAGTAATAGCCATAATCATAATTCAGGGCCTAGGTAGAAAACCTGTTTAGTGAGAGACTGAAAGACCTCGGTCTGTATAATTTCTAACAAAAAATAATGTACCATTACTTTTTAAGTGTCTGCACATACACACACACACAGACAAAACTGATGGATATTAATGAGCTTTTTAACTCACATAACAAACATAATTCTAAAATTATGTACTAAAATAACTGAAAGTGCTAATAACTGAAAAGTGAAAGGTCTGGAGCCTTCATCCTTCAATAGTTTCATAATCAGACAGGACCTTCCTGAAACGTATGGTTTAATAAAACATATCCTATTGGATTTCAGATAAAGATGATTTTCAATGGCCTAAGCATACGAAAATAAAAGAAAAATAGTCCAGGTCACCTCTTTTTCTTTTCTGTTCTTTTCTGTTCTTTTCTGTTATTAACCACTATGAAGCTTAGTACCTTTACACATTCAGAGCACTTTAACACCTGCCATAGACTTTTTCAGAAAATGCCTGCCTTAAAAGAAATAAAAGGTAAAACATGGACCATATTTAACTGAATAGTGTTAGGTAGTGTGAGACTCGTAATGACAGACTTAACAGGTATTTCTGGGTAAAAAGTAGACATCACTGAAAAATATGTGTTAATAACCACGAAAAAACCTTCAGCATCGAGGCCTGTGATCCACTGAGGAAGCAATTTCCTCCTCTGCTCTCCTTTCCTCTCTCTTAAATATCCAGCACTCATATAAATGTTATTTTTTGCTTGATCTACAGAAACTTCTTTAGCCTCCAGACAGAGGCAAACCAGAATAGAACAGGAAAAGGCATGCTGAATTCTGTGAGATACTTTTCCCTTCTCCCTGCTTATCCAGGGCCCTAAATATAACTACCCCTTTGTCCCCAAAACACCACTGCTGCTGTCCTTCCTCGAAAGGAGTCAGACTCCGTTTTCAAGGGACAGTAAAACTGGTGTGAGTTAGGCAATGCAGCTGGATTGTGCAGTGGCCCTTTTCCAGCTGCACTGTGTCCAGTCTCTTCACTAAAGCAGCCTAGATGAATTACTGAAGAGCAGCAACACTTCTGCCTTTTTCCAGCTCTGACACTCATAAGTCTTTCCTCATTGACTCATTAACCGAGCAGAAATCTACCTAGTTATTCCACTAAGTAGATTTTCCAATGAGCTAATTAAATTAGCTGATAGAGAGGTCCCACGGGCATAAGAACCAGTATAAGATCATCACCTGCCCATAGCTGTGATAAATGGTGGCCCATCCAGGACCCTCCCTTCCAGAAGTAACAAGAGCAAAATTGTCACTCTGCATCTCAGTGTATTATATCCCAAACACGATTAATTCAAATACAATTCCTATTTCCTCTATTTGTTCTTCCTGCAATCTTAAGAGATAATTTTTATTCAAATTGTTTAATTGACCTGAAGTGATCACTGAGTGATGCAGGCAGATCCCATTCTCTGGTGCTCTTGCCTGTCCCCTTGCCATCATCTTCCCAATTAAACAAATAAAACTCCTTTTCAGCCTCAAAATAAGAAACAGAACTGGATTAAAAAAAAAAAAAAAATCTATCATAAATTTAGAAAATTATTGCCTCTCAGTGATTCTTTTCTTTGGCAGGGAACAGAAGTGTCACTGATAAAAGATCTGTAATAGAATGAAAACAAGGGTAGTTAAAGTCATTTGTATTGGTGTAGCCTTTTTAATATTGATTACATTTAAGTTTGATTCTTACTGAACTGATGCCAGTGGCTTCAATAATATTGGAGGGAGGGGTGGTAGGGCAGACAGGAACAGAAGTAGAGGTATCCAAAGCTAATTTTTTTTTTTTTTTATTTTAACAGTGACAAGAGCTCAAAATAAAGGTTCTGATCCTGGTATTTTACGCAATAAAAGTTGCCTTAAAGTTAGTTCTCTCCTGAAGAAATATACCCAAATGATAATCCTTAAAAATAACATGACATTCAATTCATATTTTATTTTGAATTAATAAACTACATAAATAAAAACTGGTTGACTTCTGATAACCACAGAGTAAAGACTAAATTAGGTTTCAGCTTATCAGTCCATGATGAAAATTCTTAGAAAACTAAAAACTGTTTTAATTAATTCAGACAACATTTTTTCCGGTTTCTGGTTGCAGCTGGAGTAAGTATGCATGTGGTGTGGATATCTATGTGCATGAGAAGGAAAAAGGGAAATAGAGTCACTTGACACTATCCTGTGAGCTGTGAAATATTTCCTGCTGAGGGTCAGTGAGTATAGCAGACCTTCAAGAGCTCAACATGCCAAAAATTGCCCTGACTGAACAAAGCACAGGTCTTATCAGCCACTCATTCATTTTTCAACTGCTACTCCCTACCTTCACTTGATAAAAAAAAAAAAAAAAAGCATTAGTTTTATCTTAAATATAATGTTAATTTTCCTTGCTTAGAGCAANTCAAAAAAAAAAAACCACAATGCATTTGCTTCATATGAACAGTCAAAATAATGAAAACCAGTTGTGAAGACTGACAGATAAAAACAATAAATTGTGAAAGTAATAAAATTGTCACAAGGGGAAGACAAGAAGGAAGATTTAATGAGACAGAATAGACAAGTAAGTAAATTATTTATTTGAAGTCTCCATTCAGACATGACATGTTTCACTATCTTTCATTAAGCTCATGCATAGGTCTGACCTGCTGCACTGGATGTAGTCACTGTTCTGTCTTCTTCCTTAAATTCATGACATTTATTGCAGACTAATCATGAACAGTTGTTTTACTGATAATTTATTGTCTTCATAGTGTTGGCCAATACTGATATACTCAGCCTATACTCAACAGATAATTACTTAAAGAAAAAACACTCTCTAAAAGTGATAAAGGGATGATTTTTTTTCTGCATAGACACCTGAGGTCCTCAAACAGCATGGTTCAGGTGGTATGCATACAGTCAGAAGATATGATACAAGATTTCAATTATTTTCACTCAAATTATTCTTTGATAAAAATATATCCATCTGGATTTGATGGGTCAAATGCATGCCAGTAACTCCACAAGCATAGGGAAGCATAAAAATGGTTTGTATTTGGGTTACTGAGAAGTCATGGAATATGTGTGTTCTTGGACTTTTTGGATGGTAAGATGGATAGAGATTGATACTTTAGATGTGATTAAAGCAGTGGTCTTCAGGCTCTGTTTCCTTTTCATTTGCTTCAGATACATGACAAGAAACCATTCTTTAGCAGAAGGCTGGAGTGATGAGCTGGGCTTTGGTATGTTCTTTAACAGAAGAATTCATTCCCCATTTTAGATTCCCAAACATTAGGGTGGTTTTTTTGTTTGTTTGGGTTTTTTTCCATCTAGCCTTCTGGGGTGTGAGAAAGAAAATGTGGCAAATTATTTTACAGGCAGGGAATAATTTAAATGAGATATAACTTATTGCACGGTGAGTGTTCCCATCACCTAGACTGAGGGGACAGGCCAGAGATAAATTTGCTGCTTCATTTGATGATTGCCTGGCTCTTCTTTGTAGCTCAGGGAGCTACTCTGTGAGACAATTTGCCAGTGGTTTGAAGGATAGTTGGGAGCATGAAATCTACAGAGTAGACTGAAGCCTCATTTCAAGCATCTCATGGAAAACTAGGGGCCATTTTATTTCTGCAGTGCTTCTTTTCACAATGACTTTGCTTAGAACACCTTTATGAATTAAAGCAATTCTAAGCAATTTCCTTAGCCTGGAAGCGCAGTGAGCTGCCAACACAGAACACACCACCAATTTTACATAGCACGTTGCTGGTCTTTAGTGAACCAGCTCTCAAATCAATTACCTCTGCTGGCAAGGAAGCCTTAACATTCTAAATAATTTAAAGTGCAAACTGTGTGGCATGCAATCCCTTTCATCAGTAACAAGATTGATTTCACCTTGTGGTATCTCTGCCCTGCAGAAATGGCCTTTTTAAGTTAAGTTTTCAAAGTTATCACAATAAAGCAGTAAAGTCTGCAACGTGCAACACAAGTTACATCTGTTCTTCTCAGATTGGATAGGCAGCCATTAGTCAAAGTAAAAAATGACTGAAAAGGCAACATTGAACATTCTTTTCCATTCCCTGTTATAGACCTGCAAGAGGAGTTTGTAGAAAACATCTTATTTTAAGCATTGATAAAGTTTAGCACTTATTCAGGATGACATTCAGAAGGAAAAGGAGATTATTTCAGAGTGCATGTAGAGTTTAGTCACAATACACTCATTCCATGTAATTTTATTAATATGCTTGTCAAAATAACCTAAGCAAAGCTGATGTGCCAAACAGATCTGTATTGGTCAGGTCCACAGATGTGCCTTTCATGAACTTAAGGGGGGGGCTGTGAGCTTTTTATCTGACCCCAATAACCTCAGGATGATTTTGCTCTCAATGTTTATGAAAAATCCCCCATTCTCAATCCCAGATCCATTTATCAGAAAAAAAACCCCTCAAACTAAGAATGCCTTTGCCGGTGTTGTTTCCCCATGGCTTCACTTGGCACTCAAGCATTAGGAAAGAAAAGTTCCACGGCTATTACTTATTTAGTTAGAATATTCTTTTAGATTAAAGTCAACATTCTTTGGCTACTTTGACAAAATGCTGTGCTAGCAAGTAATCTGCTCCCTACGACTATCTAAACAGATTTGAGGGAAAAAAATCTCATTCTTCTTTAACAAAAATGAAAAATTGCTGCTTCTTATTAAGCCTGTAAAAATTGAACTACCTTTGCAGTAATAGAATATTCAATTTGTTTCAGCAAATAGAGTAAAAATTTAAAAAAAGAAAAAAAGAAGAAAAAAGAGATTAGTTTACCTACTTAGCTTTAGGATTACAGTCAAGGGCACTCTAATATAGTACACATTTCTCTGCTTATGGAATAGCCTTTGAAAGCTGAATAGTGAATGTGTTTTACAAACATTATCTGTGAGTTCAGAAAGAAAGAGATTTTGTACAATTGAATCTGTATGGCTTCCTATTTCATTACTGATATTGTGTATGCATAGGGTTTTTTTGTTTTGTTTTGTTTTTTTTTTTTAATTAGGACTTTTTGCAAACCTTGCAAATGTAAAAAGAAGTCCTTGGACAAAATCAGGCAGGAATTTTAGCAGAGAACCTTACTTGTGATATGTATATTGCTCTTAATTTCTAAGACCTCTAAGAATCTTGCAGAATCAGGCAAGCTGATCAAATTTGAGCTATCACATTGTAGATGACCATTTTTCCACTTCAATCTTTGAAGTAGGATCTTTTTCAGTAACTAAAGGATAGTTCAAAGGACTAAAAACCTGAATATTTCATAGACACCCCCAAACCAAAAAGGTCATTCAGTCACTTTTTCCAAGTGTTTTATGAATACATGGGAATTACTCAAAACTGAGAGTTCAAGTATAAGCCAATGCTTCCATCAAACCATGTATACCAAAGCTGGGCTGCAAAATTTCCAGCTCTACCCACTGTGCTGGCTGAACTGTGTTGTCTGAAGGTCCATGACCTCTATTTATTCACCAGAGCTACACAGGCTTTCCCTTTATCATTCTGTGTAAAGGGCCAAAACAGAACATTGTTAAACAACAGAAAATATGACACTCCATGCATTTACAGTTTTAACCTTTAAATAGACAGACCGCTTAGATCAATGCTTTGCTCTGCAGCCACAGCAAACCAGAGTGCAAGTCAGAATCTTGCCTCATATTCAAATATGATTTTTGTCATATCCTTGGGATTGCAGAAGGAAGAGGTGTTCAAATTTACCTAGAGCCTCATAAAGTTATTGCTACTGTCTTTTGGTTTTCTGGGAAAAGGAAGACAGAAAAACCATAAAATGATCTGACAGGTTCAACTTCAAGAGATTAAGAACCTTTGCAATTGTATTTTGGATCTTACTTAAATAAATACTTACCAAGAAAAAAATTAATGCCTTTTTCCTAATACTCAATTGCTCTAAGCCAAAAGACATTATTTTTAGCCAGTCCTATAGAAATACAGTAATTTTGAGATATTCAGTTTGATAATTTAGGTGCAAATTTTGCTCTTCTTGCTGTGTACATAATTTTTCTGTGAAGAAATTGATTTAGCTAATTAGAATTTTTAAAATGGGTACTTAAATTATTCAGGTGATAAGACTAGTGTACGACTGGTTTTTGGTGGGGTTTTTTTGGGTTTTTTTTGTTTGTTTGTTTTTTATTTTAACAATAAAGCATTGCCAAAAATCTGATGGTGGACAAAAATTGAAGGGGAAAATTTCATGCTAGTTTTTACTTATTCATTATCTTCTTAGATGGTTGAAATTCACCTCTTTCCATCATTTCTAGCATATATGTTCTCCATATCCACATAAAAGCTCGCTTCATGAGAACCTCCTTAAGCTTCTGTAATAAAATTTCACAGCAGCAACTCTAACAGGCTAATTAAATATTTTGCACCACGGATTATTTTTTTTTCAATTTGAATTGTAATCTGTTTCAGTTTCATCAACCATTCTGACAGGGTATAAAGCAGCATTGGATTTATCTTCTTTATCTCACCCTACTTTAAATTTATTTTCATACAAAGCCTGACCTACTCACCAGTTGCATTAATTAGAAGGAATTGCATTTAAAAAATTGTATAGACTAAACTTGTTCACAGGATGGATTCAAGAAGTCTTACATGCAAATAGTCTTTTATTTTCTTTCATACCCATGATCAGTTTCATGGAGGTTTTAGCTCCTGTGACATCATCACAGTCCATAGGGAGAAGATTGTGCATTGTGTCATCAACATTTAGTTTCTCAAAATGCTAATTTTCAGTGAAATCCTTCTGCTTGCTTTCAGTGTGAATAGTAATGCAAACAGTAAACTCCTATAACACACATGACTAAGTCAGTAGATACCGTTCCCTTCATTCACTCTTCTGCTAATTAAAAAAAAAAATCTATATTTCTTTTAAAATTCAGTACTTAAGTAAGTGGTAGGACATTACTTTCTCACACATAACAATGCAGAACTAATGTCAGGTGCAGCAGTCAGCAGGGGAAAATAAGATGCTTATTTGAAGAGGTAAAACCAAATCAAAATAAACTCTTGTGTAAATAATTAATCAATTTCTTTAGAGCTTTGGTGGTTTTACACTTCCAGCCTATGCTTTTCTCACTTTTCTGAGCTTGTCAGAAGAAGGCCATAAATGCAAACCGACCAAATACCTGTGGTTTGGCCTCAAATATATTAGTAAAATTAGGTTCATTCCCTTTAAATGGGAATTGTCTATATCTTTTAGGCAAATAAACTCCCTCAGGCTAACATCACCTCTGCTGCTCAACCTTCAATTCTTCTCTTGAACTTCAGAGACCAGGGATGTGAATTACTGCACTGATGAATAATGATTATTCACCAGAATGGTCTTTCCTAAAAAACAAGTTGTCTCACTGGACAGGACATAAATATTAATAAAAGCCATAATTGCAGGAATCAGTGGCAAGATCAGAGAACTGAGAAGTAGCCACAGCCTCTGTAGTAGAGCTTGCCTAAGGGTAAATGATACTACCTGGTCCTTGATGAATCTATGTATCTACAATAAAGGTAGAAAGAGAATCTCAGAATTCAAAGAGGAATAATTTAAAAAGGTTATACAGTTTGCATTTGTGGGGCAACCATTTACCAAATCCTCCATTTTAAAAGTAAAATGGAGTTTTAAACAACAGAAAACCAAAAATATTTTTGTTCAGTTTGTTGGAGTAAAAGAGGACTTCCACTTTAAAGGCCAGTCTGAGTTTAAATTTAGCAAATGACACACCTTGCACTGTGCCCAGATTGCAACAGAAAGAGCATAGGTGAGTGACTGTTGCCTTTCATCCCCTCTCATTAAATGCTCTCCTCTCCTTCTCTAGGCTCTGGATCCTGGGAAATATTTAGAAGATCCTCAAACCATGACAGAAGTGGGAAATTCCCTCAACAGCATTAAATATCTCCTCCCCACCCCTCCTCATCAAAATGCTCAAGGCTACAATGGATACTCCCATAGGTTTCCCCACAGGAAAAAAAACCCAACAATTTCCTTAAAAGGAGGTGCTACTGAATACTTAAAATCAGATTGATAAAATATTCTTCAGGGAATTGAAAGACCCAAGTTCAAATCTTCACTTTCTTTTTTGATTCAGACATTTAATCCTAAATTTTGTAACCTGAGCCAGTTCTGGGACTGAAACTTCCCTTCTCTACAGCTGGAGCTGTGTGATCTAGAGTATAACCAATACAACTCTGGATAATTTTTGAAAAATAAGTGAAATAGTAGTTACCAAAAGGTTGAAAAATTTCCACCTGAAATCACAGAGAAAGGACCACACCATATATTGTCTGTTGTGTAATTCCCTTAGTCCCACAAACTAGATATTTACTGGGAAAAATTTGCACAAATATCTGTTATCAGAGAGCCACAGTAAAAAAGGAGGGTTTTTTCGTGATGTATTTTATTCTGTTCACTGTTAAAAGTTTTCCATAGATACAATCAAAGGTTTTAGATTTTGGACCCATAGTTTGTCACCATTTCATTTAGGACAATTCTCTGTAATCACCTCTTGGGGACCACAGCAGCAAAACCAAGTGTTAGAAAAAAAGAATGAAAGAATAAGAGATAAGACCTAGTATTGAGAAGACAGTTTTAAACAGATGACTTATAAAGCTAATCTGAGATACACTTCCAAAGTTTTAGAGACAGTAGAAAAAAAAAAAAAAAAGGAATTTTAAAGAAATTATATTGAAAATCTAATGCTTTCTGGAAGAGTTTTGAGTGGGTTTAAAGGAAGG
>JACBWW010001768.1:0-11615 GCA_020086605.1 Lanius collurio
AAATTACTTTCAGGGCTTAATGAATATGTAACAGTTTAAGAGAGTACTTAAATCCACACTAAAATGAATGGAGGCTCCCTGGCAATATTTCCAAGGCCCCAGCACTGGGATATGCCTTTGTTCTACTAAGAAAAGTTCAATATTATATTGCTAAAAATTTAGCCTTTTGAATTAGTTTTCTTCATTTGTGACCCCTTGCGATAATCTCCACCAAGACCTGCTTACTTGCTGGAGAGAGGGACGCCTCTGACAGCATTCCGTAGCCCAGGAGGACAGCAGGCACTAGCAGGCATTTATTGGAAACACGTCCTAAATCATGGAACAAGGCAAATTGTTTTTTCTCTCTTCTTTTCCTTTCCTTTGAAGCTCAGCTCCCTTGAGGAGAGCCGCGGTATATCGCCCACAATTCTTGTACGTACAAAGACCTGAACAAAAGAGGAGGACCCTGGTCAGTCTTGTGTGGGGGCGTGAGGGGGGATAGAATGGTACATGCATGAGCCGAGGCCTGGGCAGGCCGGATCCGCGACGGAAGCGCGGAGCTCTTTTAACCGTGCTCTCGTTTTCTCACTAGACACGGCCGGTGACTGAGCAAAGCGACAGAAACATGCTGAATGATGGCCCAGAATGATTCCTTAGGAGTTAAACACCTTGGTAGAAATCCTGAGACAGGAATTCTTGGGAGTTTAATACCTTGGTAGGAATTCTAGGAGTTAAAACCCATAGGGGTGGGGACACCTTGGTAAGGGAGCGATTTCCTGGACGGTCCACTGGGAACTCAGATTAAAACTACCTAAACCAGAGGGATTTTGGCTTTGTCGCACAGATTTATTGGGAGCTCGGTTTTTGAGTTTAATTCTGTTTGTTTGGTCTGGCAGTATAAGATTTACTGGTGGTTTTATTTCTGCTAGACTAGTGTTGTTGGTGGTTCAATTCTGTTTGGTTTGGGTTCAGCTTGTAGAATAAAGTGGTTTGGTTTGGTCTGGGTTTTTTTGGTAGTTCAGTCTTCTTATCCGAGGGAGAGAAAACTGTTTAAGAAGGTAAACACAGGATCAATAAGGTGTATAAGAGACAGAGTAACAGGTGGGAAGTTGAACAACAGGGAACAAAAAGCAAGTAAGACAAATCCCAAGAAAAACAAGAAAGCGTTAGATGATATACCACCCAATAGCCCACTGGGGGTTATGATAAAGTACTGGGATGAGTCTAAGGGGAAAGATAAAGTTAAAATGATAAACTTCTGTATGATGGTATGGGCAGAAGGAAAAATTAGATCTGATAATCTACATTGGCCGAAATATGGCTCATGTGAGGGCTGGATGTGTCAAGCATTAAATGTATATGTTAATGGAAAGAAGCCTTATAACCTGGAAGAATGTGACTATGCGGCATGTTGGAGGGGATCAGAGGTAAAACCCACAACAATTCTAAAAGTAGAGGAGGATAAAACAAAGCTGGGGGGAAGTAACTGGGGTCCTTTAGAACATCTCCCTCTGCCTTATAATCCCCTCCTGGGGAAGCTCGGCCAAGGAGGGACCCCTGCACAGGGAGAGAGGAAGCCCCACCCAGGGTAGAAAACACCCAGCCTGGCCGCCGAGCTACACGCTCAAGAACAATAGAAGAAAGGGGAGAGGAAAAGTTATTTCCTTTAAGGGAGGTTCCCCTGGGGGGTGCACAGGGAGGAACTGGGTTTGTAAATGTTCCCTTAAACTCTACAGAGGTAAGAAGTTTTTAAAAAGAGATGAAATCATTGTTGGAAGACCTATTGGGTTTGGAAGAACAGTTGGACCAATTTCTAGGGCTGAGCATACATACATGGGAAGAGATGCAGTCCATGATGAGTATATTATTCACCCCAGAAGAACGACAAATGATTAGAATAGCGGGAATGAAAATATGGGAAAGGGAAAATCAACAAGGAGTCCCTGCTGATCAGAAAATGTCTCTTCAGAGTCCCCAGTGGGACCAGAATCAACCTCAAGGTAGACAAAATACGTTTGATTTTCAAAACCTAATCTTAAGAGAAACAAAAGAGGCAGCCCCAAGAAGACAAAATGCAGCTCGGGCAGTCAATGGCTGACAAGGAAAGGATGAAACACCCATGGAATGGTTAAGAGAGGCTTAGAAAAACAATGCAGCAATTTTCTGGCATCGACCCCTCTGGCCCAGTGGGACAGGAGGTGCTTAAAGTAAACTTTGTTACTCATTCCTGGCCAGATATTTGAAAGAAGTTAGAAAAATTAGAAGATTGGCAAGACAGGGGCTTAGAGGAATTATTAAAGAAGGCTCAGAAGGTGTATGTCCGGAGAGACCAAGAAAAAGCAAAAGCCAAAGTGAGAATCATGATTGCTGCTAGGAACGAGGCAGAATCCACCAACAAAGAGGGGGAAACCAGAAAGGAAAGGGGTTGGGACAGTGCTTGGAAAAGTGGTCAGGGACCCTGGGAAAGAACAACAGGGAAATCAGAAAGACACGTGGGAAAGTTTAGCTGTCATTACTGTGGTGCTCCTGGGCACTTAAGGAGGAAATGCCTGAAGCTGCCAAAGACCTGAAAGCTTTGGAAGGGGAAATGGCATAGGGGTGCCAGGGGCTTTTTATACTGATGGAACATCAAACTGACCCCTTAATAAAATTAAAAATAGGACCCCAAGAAGAAGAAATGGAATTTTTAGTTGATACCAGAGTCAATAGAACATGTATATTAAAGGTTCCTGAGGGGTGTTGTATAAGTAAAAAAATTATTAGTGTGATAGGTGTGGAGGTGCCTCCCCTGAAATCCTGGGGGGAGGGACCCTGCAGGGTACAGGTCTGTCCCTGTCCCCATGTTACGTGCGCCCCATACCTGTTCCTGATTGGGTGGTTTGGTGTGCCTGGGGCCTGGGAAGAGAGCAGGGTCCCATGACTGGGGTCTGCCTGGGAACTTCAGCCATGCAGCTGGAGGAATAAAAACATCCCTGAACATCTACAAAAATATCACTTCATCTTTCCTTCCAAGTTCATCGCTGTCTTATACTTGTTGTAAGGATTCCCCACACTACAACAAATGGTGGAGAATTGCTGGCAAACGATCCCTGGAGAAGGTAATTCGTGAGTAACTCTCGATTTCTCTTCTTGCTTTCGTTTTGCTGTCCCATCTCTGAATGATGGAGAACTCATAGAAGGACTCATGGCTGTCCAAACCACAAAGAGACATTTACCTTAAGCTAAAAAAGGTTCTTGAGTAGCGATATGTAGATTTTAGCTTAATTCAAGCTCAGAAAGAACTAAGACACTTTTTGGCATGGCTCTGTAAGAACTTTTTCAATGTTTCTTGGGATTTGATTCTTACCAAGGACTTTTGGGAGAACGTTTGGACACAGTTAATTTCGGAATCAAAAAATATGCCGATGCAGGACTATTTCCGTGACTATTACCTGATTATAGAGACTGTTGACCAATATTGTGTCCCGCTGCGGTTTCAGCAGCGACCACGTGGTCGAGCAGTGGGCACGCTGCAGTGGGTTCCTCCTTTGTCCCAGAGACCGCGCGGCCCCAGCCACAGGTGCCCAGTGCAGGCACTCCTCTGACTCAGTTTCCATCTGAAGCATGCTCAAGTCCTGTCTCCCTTCTGATGCTCCAAAGAAGATCTGTTTGGACATTTGGGGACTCAAGATAGTGGCTTCCTTTCCTTTTAAATTGTTTTGTTGTTTATCCAACTGTTTCCAGTGTTATTTTATTTAATAAGAAAGGGTGAATTGTGGAGGTGCCTTCCCCTGAAGTCCCCGGGGGGAGGGACCCTGCAGGGTATGGGTCTGTCCCTGTCCCTGCTCCCATGTCACGTGTGCCCCATACCTGTTCCTGATCGATTGGTTTGGGTGCCTGGGGCCCAGGAAGAAAGAGGGTCCCATGACTGGGGTCTGCCTGGGAACTCCAGCCATGCGGCTGGAGGAATAAAAACATCCCTGAACATCTACAAAAATATCTCTTCATCTTTCCTTCCAAGTTCATCGCTGTCTTATACATGTTGTATAAGATGATTCCCTGTTGCAGTGAGGGGAATCTCGCAACAATACATATGACGACGATGGAGTTGGAAGGACAGATGAAGTGGTATTTTTGCAGATGTTCAGGGATGATTTTATTTCTCCAACCGCATGGCCAGAGTTTCCAAGCAGACTCCCCGGACCTTCTCCCCCCCACCAAGCTCCAGGCACCCAAACCACCCAATCAGGAACAGATATGTGGCACACCTGACCTGGGGACAGGGACAAGGACCCACCTCCACAATTCCCCATTACAACAGATAGGGGCAAAAAGGGAAGGGTTTAAGGTACCTTTAATCGAAAATGTACATGTAGAAGGCCCTAATCAATTCGCAGCTGGAAACTTACTGTTAGTCCCGGGTGCTGGAGTGAATCTGTTGGTGCAGGATTTGCAATTATTATTAGGTATAGTTGTACTCCCAGAGGCAGGACAAATGAGAGCAAAGATGTTAACTTTAACTAATGAAGACGAAAATAAAATTGAACCTGAAGTGTGGGCATCCAAAAATAATCGAGAAAAGAATGATATGAAGCCAATAGAAATAACTGTAGCAAATCCATTCCACCCCATAAGAGTTAGGCAATATGCAATACCTGAAGAAGGAAGGATGGGGTTAAAACCAGCAGTTGACAAATTGCTGCGAGAAGGAACTTTAGAAACCTGCAAGTCACCTCACAATACCCCAATATTGTTGGTAAAAAAGGCTGATGGAACATACACGCCTGTCCAGGATCTAAGAGAGGTTAACAAAAGGACACATACACGGCTTCCTGTAGTTTCCAACCCGTACACCTTTCTGAACCATATCCCTCCCTGTCACACATGGTCCAGTGTGATAGATTTAAAAGATGCATTTTGGGCTTGCCCGTTAGCAGAAAGTAGCAGGGACTTCTTTGCATTCGCATGGGAAGATGAAGAAAGCAACGATTACTGCGACTCCATTGCCCCAGGGATTTACAGAATCTCCGAATCTGATCGGGCAAGCTTTAGAGGCTCTTCATACATCTTTTGAACGAAGTGAAGAGGTACTTATCTTACAATACATAGATTTATTAATATCAGGGTCAGACAAGGAAACAGTTCAGAACACCACTATTAATCTGCTAAATTTTCTTGGGAAAAAAGGGCTACAGGTTTCAAAGAAAAAGCTACAGTTTGTAGAACAAGAAGTAAAGTATTTAGGACATTGGCTAAGCTGAGGAAGTAAAAAGTTAGATCCTGAAAGGGTGCAAGGTCTATTATCCTTCCCTCCACTGCAAACCATAAAGGAAGTTAGGAAGCTATAAGGATTACTGGGGTACTGCAGACAGTGGATTGATGAATTTAGCAAAGTGGTAAAATTTTTGTATGAAAAGCTGATCGGTGAGGATAGTATCTGTTGGACACAGGAAGATGACCAGAAGCTAGAAATGGTAAAAGGGAAGCTGATAGAAGCTCCAGTCTTAAGTTTCCCAGATGTAACCAGACCCTTCCAGCTGTTTGCTGATTCAGATGAAGGGGAAGCCTAAGGGGTACTCACACAGGAATGGGGGGGGTCCAAGAAGCCTGTAGCGTTTCTGTCTAAATTATTAGATCCCGTGGCCAGGGGGTGGCCAGTCTGTGCACAAGCTGTATCGGCTGTAGCACTGGTAGTAGAAGCAGCTCAGAAGCTCATGTTTAGTGGAACCCTGGCAGTACATATCCCACATGCCCTGCGGTCAGTGTGAAATCAAAACGCCGACAAGTGGCTCACAGATTGGAGGATGCTAAAGTATGAATCAATGCTCCTGGAAACTCCAAATTTAACCATCTCCACCAGCAGCCTTGTGAATCCTGCCCAGTTTTTTTGTCTGGGGAACTGGAGGGGAAGGTTATTCATGATTGCTTAGAACTAATACATTACCAAACTAAGATATGGGAAGGCCTAATGGAATGTGAACTAATGGATGGGGAAAAGTTATTTATTGATGGGTCTTCCCAGTGCCAGCAAGGGCAGCGAATGTCTGGGTGTGCAGTGGTGGGTGGGAGAACTATGGGACTTAAAGGGAAAATTGCCTAGTCACTGGCCAGCCCAGTCTTGTGAACTGTATGCCTGTAATAGAGCCTTGGAGGAAGCAGGAAGGAAAAGTAGGAACAATCTTTACAGATTCAAAATACGCATATGGGGTAGTACACACTTTTGGGAAAATCTGGGGAAAAAGAGGGTTTATAAATTCAAGAGGAAAGGGGCTGGTTCATGAAGGACTTATTTTAGAAATCTTAGAAGTATTCAGATTGCCTAAAGAAATAGCTGTGGTACATATTAAAGGACACCAAAAGGGGAGGACCCTAGAGATAAGAGGGAATAATTTAGCAGATCAAGAGGCTAGGCAGCAGGAAATTGAAGTGAAAAAGTTAGGTTAATCCTAGCTCCAAGCAAAGAAGAACCAGAAATCCCAAAATTTAGCTAAGCTGAAGAAAATGAACTTCGTAAGATGGGGGGGAAGCAAGACCAGTCTGGGAAATGGAAACTCCCTGACGGGAGGCAGTTACTCAGTAAGTCCCAAGCCAGAAAAATATTAGAAGATAAGCATCCAAAAACTCATTGGGGAACTCAAGCCTTATGTGATCATTTCTTGAGGAATAATGGCTGCATTGGGAGTTTTGTAGCCAAACAAGTGACTCATAATTTTATAACATGTCAGAAGATAAATAAAAAAAGTATGAGAAAAAATGCACCAGGAGAGCGTGAGTTAGCCCTGCAACCATTTCAAAGCACCCAAGCAGACTTTACTGAACTTCCCCAAGTACAGAAATGGAAATTTTTATTAGTACTAATAGACCATTTAACTCATTGGGTAGAGGCTGTCCCAGCTGTTAAGGCTACAGCCAACGCAGTATGCAAAATTCTCCTGGAACAAATTATTTCCAGGCATGGAATTGTTAATAAAATAGACTCAGATAGAGGAACACATTTTACATCCAAGGTGTTACAGCAAACCACACGGGCCCTGGGAAGGGAGTGGGAGTTACACACCCCATGGCACCCTCAAACTTCAGGCTGGGTAGAATGAATGAATCAAACTCTAAAAAACACCTTAACCAAACTAATGATTGAAACACAGATGTCCTGGATAAGGTGTTTACCTTTGGCTCTGTCAAGGGTCAGGACACAACCCTGATCAGACCTGGGAGTGTCTCCCTATGAAATGATGTTTGGGCTGCCCTTTCTGACCACTCAACATAAAACTGCTACTTATGAGGAAGGGGAGGTGAGTGTTAAAAAATCTATCACCACAACTGCCCAAACATTGGAAAACTTTCGAACAAGAGGAATGATTCCTCAAACTGCACCCTTAGGCTTTAGAAGCCGTAACATTCACCTGGGGGGATGGGTTACGGTTAAAACGTGGAAGGAGCAGACTCTGGCTCCCCAGTGGGAAGGTCTGTTCCAGGTGTTGCTGACAACCGAGGCAGCAGTCTGAACCAGAAGTCAGGGTGGATCCATGCCAACAGAATCAAACACCCGTGGAAGAACCTAAGGAGAGGACCCTCATATCTACACTGGGTGATACAAAATTAACTCTTAAGTGCGGATGGGGGGATAATGAACTGGGAAAACTGGAATGATCCACAGAGAAATTTAAACGTTGTAAATGATGAAGAAATAAAACCAAACCTGTATCAGTGGTTCCAGATACCATCAGGGCAAGTCCTAAGACTCCTGTGTTATCCTCCTTGAGGAGGAACAATTCCACCCCAAACTGGAGGAACAGGACTGTATCAGAGGGCCCTAATGCGTTTGCATTAGCTTGTGATTTGTAGAAAGAAAAAATCACATTCTATCCTGACCTGAAAGCATTATTACAGCCCCCACCAGTGCCATTCCAAATGCCTTGCTTAATTCATGCTAACAGTATGTACTGTGGCTGGCTCGAATGTAAGTGTGAACACTGGAAGCAGCACTGGGATTGTATTTCCTAGAAGCGGCAGCCTCCACACTCCGTGGCCTAGCAAAGGTTGTAACCCTAATTTGTGGGTGGAAACGAGCACTCTCAGCTGAGTGTGAAATAAGTAAAAAGGAGTGGGAAATTATACAAGCCCGGGTGAAAGAACATCAGTGGTAAGACATTCAGAACTATCCAAATTATACGGCATAGGAATAATGCAAATTCTCAAAGGACCAAAAGAAGCCATTACCAACCAAAAGACCCAAAGTAGGTGGCTTCCTTGTCTAAAACATCCCCACTTAAACCATCAAGCATGGGTATTGTGCAAATGTGTTAAACGCCCAAATAAGTGGTATTGCTCTTCAACAAAGAGGCATCCCCCTTGTCTGAACTGCCGAAATAATAAAGAACAAAAGGTCAGGAAAATGCTGTGGTAGAACAAATTTGTGTGGGTGGGAGTTACTTGTACCTGAAATTTGGGAAATTCCCGAAGAAAAGTGGGAACAAGAATGACGCTTGCAGTACGATTTGCATGGCAGTGGGACAAGCGGCATAAAGAGAGCAGGACCGGGTTGGCCTCTGAACCTGCCTTAGGTACAGTCCGGCCATGAGCAGCAACCTTGGAGGGCATGAGACGAGGGGTGTATGCCATAGCAGACCTCTTATCACAGCCATGGCCATCATAATTATCACATGCATCCTTGCATGGGTAACCCCAAGCAATGCAAATCCAGCAAATCCCTGCACCAACTCCCTTACACGCTGGGGCAGTCGTGCTCCTTCTCTAACCTGGCACACGACAGGAAATAATGAATGTTGTTACCAAGCATCCCCAGAGACTTGTAACTATGGGAAACACTCACTATGGGTAGCCAAGTTAAAATCCTCAGGGGGACACCAGCCAGGACCACCATGTCCAAAGGGACAGTGTGTTTGTTTTGTCAATGCAGGAATGTAGGGCACTTCAGACAGTGGGGGTGCACAAGCCAAAATTAAAAAGGAACTACGAAAGCAGCGAGTGCAGACTCTCAAAAGCTCCTCGAAACAGACTCCGTCACTCCCAACTCTTTCAGACTCCCTCTACAAGACAGTTAAAGAACAGCTAAAAGAAACACCACCTCTGCCACCAGTAGGTGAAAATCTGGTTATAGATTTAATGGAACGAATAGCACAAATGCTAAATGTCAGCGACTGTTGGATGTGAGGAGGTGCTTTAACAACAGAGCTATGGCCCTGGAAGGGAATTAGCCCAAGTCCCCCCGAAATCCTTTTTTGGACTAAAACCAAAGTATCTAGAGAACACCATCCTGAAGTGTAGAAAATAAAAAGGTGCCGCAAGACACAGTCGGCTCGGGTGATTTCTACAGTTCAAGGCAGCTCCTAAACCGTGCAGTTTATTTGCAAGGGCTGTGGGTGCAGGAGCCCTGCTTAAGCTGCCAGCCACAGCTTAGAGCATGCCCCAGAGAGAGCGAGAGAGGCAGAGCAAGAGATAGAGAGGTATAGAGATCGAAAGACTAAGAGAGAGACTAAGAGACTAAGAGAGCTAGAAGTCTGGTTATATGATATTATGTCTCTTCTTATACTGAATATGGTAATAGTACAACATACAATCAACAGAAGACAGAAATCCTTATAGAATTTACATACAACCTATCAAAACTACTACATTACCATACTGTGTTACATTTTAACTCCTAAAAACTACTTTCTAAAACTACTTTTGTCTTCCCTGCCACACTGGCAGAGTTTCTCTGACCCTTGGACTTTTCTGTTTGCCGAAGCATCCTCTTCTTTGCTAAAGACATTGTTCAATCAAGAGGGATTCTCCTTCAGCTGGCTAGCCCACTGTTTTTTGGCTGTACAGTAACTAACAGCTCGGTATCTTATATCTCAAAGCCAGCTTTCATTTCTATTTCACTTACAGGTTTCATATTTTCAGAATCTTTTGCCAAGCAGTCATATTTATAAGGTTTCCCTATTTCATCCTCCCCAACACTGAAGGATGGATGCTAAATTCTGGAGTAACGCGTGAAGAATGCATTGGGAGGGAAGGTAAATCAATGTATACAACCTGGGTAGGAGTAACCCCGTGCAAAAGAACTCTATTCCCAAATGTGACCCACTGTTGGTGGTCACCAAAAACCCCAAATGGCTATTGGAAACTGAATAAATGACCAAATGAAACATGTAGCACCCGGAAGAACATTACCTTATTCTGGTGTAACAGTAGGAATGATGACTTTATCGGTCCCTTTGCAGGCATGGCAGTTATATTAATTACTGGAGCCACAGTAGCAGTGTTAATGTGCCATGGGATGGGCTCTTTTGGATTTGTGGGAGAAAAGCTTGTACTAAACTTCTCAAAGATTGGAGAGGAGTTTGTACAATTGGAACCATTCAGCAGGGATTTTTTCTATTGGCAAAGGCAGTAGGGAAAACTGAGGCATTCCAGTTTATGAAGACTCACAAAGAAAAGAGTGAAGTGCAACATAAAGTATCTGAAAATGGAATGGTAATATAGGAGGCACTCAAAAGTGGAAAAATGATGAATGGCCACCTGAAAGAATAATAGAATTTTATGGCCCAGCCACCTGGGCTCAAGATGGCTCATGGGGATATAGGACCCCCATTTATATGCTAAATAGAATAACAACACTCCAAGCAGTGGTGGAAATCATTAGCAACAAAATGGCCTAAGCCTTAGAATTAATTCCTGAACAATTATCCCAAACCAGTGCAATGACAAATCAAAACCATTTAACCCTTGACTATTTGCTAGCAGAGGAAGGCAGAGCATGAGGGAAATCTAATTCCGCCAACTGTTGCCTGCAAATAACTGATCATGGTCAAGCTATGCTCGATATTACTACTGACATTCAAAAGATTGCTCATGTGCCAGTTCAAAAATGGGAAAGCTCACTGGTGGGATAAATTCTTTGGAACCACATGGAGGAATAATGCCATTTATTTCCTCTTGTGTGCGACCACTGGGCTGATATTCCTTCCTTGTTTTATTCAGTGCTTCATTCAGCTAATCACAAGTGGGGTCCAAGGTCTTCAGGTAATTCCCCTGTCGGTGGACTTGGAACAGGTGACTTCTGCAACTACACAAAGGATAATGATACTGAAGAAACAAACCAGCACTGGAGACCCCCTTGAAGAAGCCAGGTTAATCTGTACAAATTTCGAACATAAGAGTGAAGTGAAATTAAGGTGTGACACTCAAGCCAACAAAATTGACAAAAAGAAAAAGGGGGATTGTGATAAATGAGTGAATGATAAATGTTATCTTTCACATATATGGTTTTAACATTTATAAGTGATGATGTATGATGTAGAAATATTGTGAAGGTAAAATGCAGTTAAGTAGAAACGTGATTAAGGTAAATTGTAACTTCAAAATAGTTGTAATATGTTAAGAAATGTATTAATAAATGCTTGGTAATAAACGTCTTTTGAGTTGAGAAATTACAGAGCCGGGAACCAAGTTCTCTCAGAGAAACAAAGAAGATAAACCTCATGCATCCCAGGAACACTGTTATCTCATCAAAGCTCACAGCTCCCAAGGAAACAGTCAGCTACAAATTACACTGGAGAGTGGGGAGGCACCAGAGAGAGCACCTGTCTACAATTCAAAGCCATCCAGAGAATTGAAGTGGTGGAAGAGGAAAAAAACGGGGAAAGGTG
>JACBWW010001769.1:0-11605 GCA_020086605.1 Lanius collurio
GCCCTGGGGCCCAGCAGGGTCTGTGCCACCGAGGGCTGTGAGGAGACACCTTGTCCTGAGGCACTGGGGCCTCCTGGCACAGCCCCAGCAAGGCTGGGCATTGGCACCCCCTTGTCCTGCCCTCAGCATCCCCCCCACATCCCAGTGGCCTCAGGGATCTGCTGCAAGGAGTCCCTGGGGAGCCTTGCTCAGCAATGGCCCTGGGGGTGCTCCTCAATGCTCCCAGGGACTGCAGCTTTTTCAAAGGACTTTGGCTTTGGCTTTGGCTTTGGCCTGGGAGTCTCTGAGAGCTTTGTGCAATGCTGGCCTCCAATTATCTGCTCTAATGAGTCCCTGGAGATTCTCTGTCAGTAACAACACTCACTGGGGCTCATTAATGCTTCAGGGTACTTCAGGTTTTTTAAGTACTTTCCACACTGACTTTCTGAGAAGTTTGTGCAATCCTGGCCTCCAATTATCTGCTTTAATGAGTCCCTTGAGATTCTTTGCATTGACACTCATGGGGTTCATTAATGCTCTGAGATACTCAGGGTTTTTAAGGTACTCTGGACTGTCCTTCCCACACTGAGATTTCTGAGAGGTTTTTGGGCAATCCTGGCCTGCAATTCTCCCCTCCAAGGAGTCCATGAGGAGCCTGTGTTGGGCATGGACCTCAGTGGGACCCATTGATGCCTCGAGACACTTTGTGTGTTTCCTCTGCCTTTGACTCCTGGAAAGGTTTTGCAATCTCCTCTCAGGCCCTGAGCTTCAAGGGCTCAGCCCCACATGCACCACGGGGCTCATTAGGATCAAGCAAGTCCTGACAAACCCTGGCTCTGCCTTGATTTCCCTCTGGCCTGGTGCAGTTCATTAGGAACTTTTCCTTCTCCAGTCATAAAGAAATAGTTCAAAGAGCTTCTAAGACATACTCATTCCTATTTTAAAGGGTGTATTTTATTACTTTTCTCTTTAGACCAGAGGTGATTGCAGCATTCTGTGATCAATATTGATCCAGGGTCTCTCCTAAGAAAGTCTGGCCTGGTCACAGAAGTTGTTCGTTGTGGCCTGACCCAGTGTGGACAACCTTGCTCCACATTCCCCAGCCCCATCCTGTCTCCTCCCTCACCTGGGACCTGCTTTGCTTGCAGAACTGGCTGCACTCAGCCAAAAAGGGCTTTTCTTTTTTTGAAGCAATCTGACACTCCTGAGTGTCCCCACTGAAAACAGACACCCTCCTCAAGTGTGTGCCAAGCCCAAGGTGCCACCACGACCACTCCAGGCCTGCCCTGGGCCAGTTGTGAAGGTGGATTATCATCCCAACCTGCACTGGGCCATTGCAAGGGCCTTTTGCCATGGACACTTCACTGGCCCCCACTGCTGGGTTTGGGTGCCATGGCAACCCTCACCAGTTCCACTTTCCTTGGACACCACCCCAGGAGCCATTTCTGCAGTCAGGCTCCATGGCCACTTGCCTGCAGCCCTGTTGCTGCCCTCGGCTGCCATGGCAGCCCTCAGGACAGAGCGGTGCCGGGCTGGTGCCAGCTCCAACTGCAGTGACACTCGGTGATGCCCTCAGGTGCACCGGCAGCAGCCACGGGGACCTGCTTTTTTCATATTGTTGTTAATTTCTTTTTGCATTCTTTCTTTCTTCATTTTTAAATCTTTTTTCTTCTTTCCTTTTTTTTTGTTTTTTGATGCTTTCTGTCTTTCTTCCCTCCTTTTACTTTTTTGTTGTCTTTTTTTCTTTATTCTTTCTTCCTTGACTCTTTCTTTCCTCTTTTTAATTTTTTTTGTTTGATGTTACTTAGTCTTTCTTTCTTTCTTCTTTTTCTTCACTTTTAAAATTTTCTTGTTGATTTCTTTTCATTTTCTTTCCTTCTTTTTTCTTTCCTTCTTCATTTTTTACCTTTGATTTTTTCTTTTTTTGTTGTTGCTTTCTCTCATCTTTCTTTCATTTTCGCTTTCTTTTCTTTAACTTTTGTTTCTTGTCCCTTTCTTTTTTTGTCCTTTTTTCTCTTACTTCCTTGTTTCTTTCTTTCTTTCTTTCTTTTTTTTCTTTTTCTGGTATGTTCTTAGTGTTTTCATGTTTAGTCTTTGGTTCTTTCTTCTTTTCTTTTTTCCTTTTCTGACTTTTCATGTTCATTCTCTCTGTTTGTTTGTGTCCTTTTCTTATTTTCTTTTTCCTTGTCTTGTTGCTTTCTGTGTTTTTACTTTCTTTCTTTCTTTGTTTCTCCTTTTGAAATATTTTTCATTTTCTTTTGTTTTTTTGTTGTTTTCTTCCTTTCTTTCTTTTTTATCTTTTTGTTTTCTTTTTTGCTTTTTTTTTCTTTTTTGTTTCTTTCTGTTTTTCTTTCTTCTTTCATTTTCCTGTTTATTTCTGTCTCTTGATTGTCTTCCTTTCATTTTTATTATCTTTTTTGTTTTTATTTCTTTCTTCATTTTTAAAATATTTTTTCTTTATTTTTCTTTTTGTTGTTGTTTCTTATTGCTTTCTTCTTCCTTTTTTCTCCATTTTACTTCTTGGTTTCACATTATTGATTCTTTCTTTCTTTTATCTTTTATTTTCCTTCGCTTTTTTCATTTTCTTGTTGATTACTTTTAGATTTCTTTTTTTCTTTTTGTTTTCTTGTTGCTTCTTTCTTTTATGTATTCTTGTTCGTTTGACATTATTAAGTCTCAGTCTTCATTTTTTAATTTTTTTTTGTTCATTTATGGGTTTTGTTGCTTTCTCTCTTTCTTCTCATTTTCTTTTTCTCTATTTTTTTATATGTCTTTCTTTTTGTTCTTTTTTTTCTTTCTTTATTGTTTCTTTCTTCATTCTTTTTTTTCCCTTTTTCTTTTATTTTCTTCTTTGTTTCATGTTATTTAGTCGTTCTGTGTTTCTTCTTTTCTTTTTTTATCTCATTTTTCAATTTCTTGCTGCATTCTGTCTTTTCATTTTCTTTTTTTGTTTCTTGATTTATTTTACGTTTATGTTCTTTTTTGTTGTTTGTTGCTTTCTCCCTTTTTTCCTTTTATTTTTTCCTATTTTTTGGTTTTTTTCCCTGTTTTGTTCTTTTTGGTTCCTGTCGGTCTTTCTTCTTTCTTTCCGTTTATTTTTTTCTTTTTTTTTTGTTTTCTTTTGTCTTGTGTCTTTCTTTCCCTTTTTTCTTTCTTTCTTCTTTTTTAGTCTTTTTTTACATTCATTTTCTGGTTGATTTCTTTCTTTTAATTTCCTTTCTTCTTTCTTTTCTTGCTTTTCTGCTTTCTTGCTTTCAGTTTTTACATCTTTTTTTCTTCTTTTTCTGTTTCTTGTTGCTCGCTTTTTCTTTCTTCTTTCGTTCTTTTCTTTTTTATTCTCTTTTTTTTATTTTTGTTGATTCTTGTCTTTTGATTTTCCGTCTTTCATTTTTGTATCTTTCTGCCTTCTTTCTTTTGTCTTGTGTCTTTCTTTCTCATTTTTTTTTTCTTTCTCCCCTGTTTCTTACTTTCTTCTTTTTTGGCTTTCTTAAAATTCATTTTCTTGTTGTTTTCATGTCATTTAGTCTTTTTATTTTCTTCCTTTCTTTCATTTTAATTATATTTTTGCTTTTTCTTAATTTTTCAAGATTTTTTCTACTTTTTTTTTTATTGTTTCTTGCCACTTCTTGATAATTTTTCTTCTTGGTTTCATGTTATTGAGTCTTTCTTTTAGCTTGTATTTTTCTTCTTTTTTGCTTTTATTTTGTTATTGATTTCTTTTAGCTTTCTTTCTTCATTATTTTAGCTTTTTTCTTTCTTTTTCCTACTTTTTTTGTTGCTTTCTGTCTTCTTTCTCTTTTTGCTTTCTTTTCTTCTTTTGTCTTTCCTTATGTTTTGCTTTCTGTTCTTTTTTTCTTTCTTGTTTCTTTCTTTCTTCTTTTTTTTTTCCTTTTATTTTCTTGTTGGTTTCAAGTTATTTAGTCTTGCTTGCTTCGTTTCTTTCTTTGTTTCTTTCTTCTTTTCTTTTTTCATCTCTTTTTTCATTTTCTTTGTTGGTTTCCATCTTTTCATGTTTTCTTTCTTTCTTGTTTCATTTTTTATCTTTTTGCTTTCTTTCTTTTTCTGTTTCTTGTTGCTTGCTTTGTCTTTCTTCTTTTCCTTTCTTATACTTTTCTTCTTTCTCCTTTTCTGGATTTTTTCTTTTTTCATGTTTTATCCTTTTGCTTTCTTTTTTCTTTCTATCTTCATTTTTAAATTGTTTTTTCTTTCTTTTTTTCCCTTCGTTTTGTTTCTTGTTCCTTTCTTTGTTCTTTCTCTTTTTTTCATTATTCTTCTTGGTTTCACATTATTGAGGTTTTCTTTTTTTTTTTTTTTATTTTTCTTTGCTTTTTTTCATTTTCTTGTTGATTGCTTTTAGCTGTCTTTATTGATTTTTTATCTTTCATTTCCTCTTTTGGTTATTTTGATGCTTTCTATCTTTTTTCTTTGCTTTCTTTTTTTTAACTTTTTTTTTTCTGGTGTTTTTCTGATTTTTTTCTTTTTCTTCTTTCTTTTATTGTTTTTTCGTGTTGATTTCTTCTTTATCTCTTTTTTTTTTCCTTTTTCTTGCAGTTTTCATGGTATTGTGTCTTTCTTTTTTCATTTTATTATTTCTTTTTCTTTGTTGTTTCTCTCTTCTTTCTTCTTTTGCTTTCTTTCTTTTTTCATTTATTTTTTCTTGGCCATCTTTCTTTTTCATTTTTCTTACTGATTTCACATTACTGAGTCTTTCTTTCCTTCTTTCTTTCTTTCCTTCACCTTTTCGTCTGCCTTCCCTTGCTGCTTTCTTCTTAGCCTGCTTTTTCTCTTTTTTTCATTCATTTTTTTTTTGTTCTTACTTCTCTTATTGTCTTTTTGCTTTCTTATTTTTTTTTCCTTTTTTTTTCCTCCTGTTTCTTCTTGCTTGCTTGTTTGTTTTCTTTCTGGTTATGCTTTCTTTATTTCCCCCTTTTTTGGTTCTTCTTTCTTCCTTTCATTCACTTTTAAAAAATTTTCTGTATTCATATTGGTTTAATTTTATTTAGCCTGCCTTCCTTCCTTCCTTCCTTCCTTCCTTCCTTCCTTCCTTCCTTCCTNATTCCTTCCTTCCTTCCTTCCTTCCTTCCTTCCTTCCTTCCTTCCTTCCTTCCTTCCCTCCCTCACAAGCCACTTCTCACCCCACTGAAGGAGGGCAAAGCAGCAGGATCCCCTCCCAGTTGGGGTCCCCTCACCCTCCCAAAATGTAGGAACTTCACCTCAACCGCCACAAATTTGGGGGGGCAGGGGGTTTACGTCACCTGCCCCAAATTCACTGCAACCTCCGAGAAGCCACTTAGAGGCCCCAAAATTGTCAAAAAGGAGCAGGAGCCTCCCCAAAAGCAGCTCCTGCTTTCCCTCCAAGTGCCCCATTCCAAGTGCCCAAACCACTCCATCCCTCCAAAACATCATCCCAGCCCCACAATGCCTTCCCATGCCACCCCACCCATCTCAGACACCAATTCCCCTTCTGTGCTTCCTGACTCCCCACAGCCGGGCCTTGGGGCTGACCCATCGAGCCATTTGGGGCTGCTATTGACACATTGGGGCTGCCATTGACTTTATTGGAAGCACACGCTCAATCCCTCCATTCCAAATGGGAGATTGGAACCTCTCCTCAGGCCTTGCTGTGCCCATGGGCTCACCTCAACTCCCAAAATGAGAGCCAGGGCCCCACAGGCCATTCAGAACATCTAAACATTGCCACAAACAGCAGCATCCTTCCCAAAATGGGCTCCCCAACTCCCCCTTCCAAGTACCAGAGCCCCCCTCTCAGAACTCCTCCCTCAGCATTGGGGGTACCCCAAAAGTGCCTCAGGAACGGGACACAGCCTGAAATGCCTTCAGGAATGTGGGATATGCCAGAAGGCAGTGAGGAACGGGGTCCCCCCGACCTCATCATGCGCAGCCTTCAGCTGTCTCAGACAGAGCCCACGGCGCCCTCAGCAGCCCCAGCCCAGCCCATGGCAGCCCTCCTGGGCAGGAAGCCCCAATGGCCGAGCCGGCCTGGGACACTTGCAGGGCTCCAGGGGCAGCCGCAGCTTCTGGGGCCAGCCTGTGCCAGGCCCTGAGCGCCCTGCCAGGGAACCATTCCTTGCCCACATCCCATCTCAGCCTGCCCGGGGGCAGCGGGAAGCCCTTCCCTGGGGCCCGGCCCCGCTGCCCTTGGCAAGAGTCTCTCTCCCCCAGCAATTGCTGCTCCTCCCTGCTGCGGGGCCCAAGCTGCAAGTTGAGTTTGTGCCGCTGGCCCCGGCCCAGCCCTGAGCCAGGGCCAGCACCTTGCCCTGCAGCTCTGCGGGCGCTGCCTTTGTGCGGCCGCAGCGCAGCGCACGGAGCTCGCAGCTGCCCTTTGTGTCCCCGCCGGCAGCTGGCAGAGCTGGCGGGGCCGGGACAGGGCCGGGCCAGGGCCGGGCCAGCCCCGGCCTTCCCGGCTCTGGCACACAGCGGCGGCAGCCCCAGCCTTCCAGCCCTGCACACGCTCCCGCTGAAGCCTCCAGAGCCGCGTCCGGGCAACGCAACTGAGCGGCCGCTGAGCCCCCAGCCTGGCCTGAGGGGGATTCCTCTGCCCACACCTCGGGGAACCTCCCCTTGGCCACCTCCTGAGCCACAATGCCACACACAAATGGCACATACAGCCACACAGCTCTGCCCACAGCTGACAGGGAACGGTCATTAAACATAAAAAGCACCAAGGAAAAGATAACTCCCCCCAGCAGAGCTGTTCCCTCCTGCAGGAGTTACACCTGCACAGCCACAGCAGCTGAGACTGCAAGCAATGAGCATTCCCTGGGCACATGTGCAGCCAAAGCAGCTCCAGGACAGCCTTGCAGCAGGACTGCTCTCAGCTGAGCCAAAAAGGCCCCTTTGGCAGCTGCAGGGCCATTGCAAAGGCCAAGGGCCAGAGCCTCGGCCCACGGGGCAGGAAAGGGCTCTGAATTCCCCTGCCCTGGCACCTCAACCCTGTTCCCAGGGTGCTTCCCACACAGGATTCCTCTGGAGGGCTGCGGAAAGCTGAGAGTCAGCTCCGGGTTCTCCACTTTCCATGTCCTGGAGCTGGCCTGGCAGAAGAAATGGAGGGCCAGCTCTGGGGGCACAATCCCTCCCGGCCCAGGGCACAGCGCTGGGAAGGTCTTTCCGTGCCCAGGCTTTGCTGCGGCCAAGGAAAGCTCCTGGCTCAGGGTCACCTTTGGTGCTCGGCCAGACCCCCCGAGTGGCCCAGCAGCAGCAGAGAATTCCAGCCCAGCCCCGGCACCGGCAGGGCGGCCCTGGGCGGGCTGCGGGAGCCGGCAGCGGCTGAGCTCAGAGCAGCTGAGCCCGGGGGCTGCTGGCCAAGGCCGAGGCCGAGCGAGCATTTCTCAGCTCGCAGGGCGGCCTGGAAAGGTGCTGGGGGGATCATTCAGCCCCCAGGGCGCTCCCAGTCGCTCCCAGTATTTCCATGTCCGTGGTGCCACTGCTGCTCGCAGCCCTGATCCGTGGCCATGGGAATGTCCTGCTCCCTTCCCGGGCCAGGGTCACACCTGAGCCAGGTGTGCAGGGCAGGACCTTGCCCTGAGCCCAAGCCCTGTCCCCCCTTGCAGGATCTGCTTCCCATCGGCCTCTTCCTCCTGCGGCCCCAAGCCCAGCTCGGTGCTGAACAAAGGGCGCTGGGCCGGGGTCATCCCCCGTCGGGGGCTGCGCACCCCCTCTGCCCCCTCCCCAAATTCTCTCCAGGGGCAGTGGGGACTGGCTCAGGAGCCCTGTGGGCAGAGAAAAGGGGGTGACACCAGCATGGGGGGTCACACACGCTCTGGGGGGACACACACAGCGCCTGGGGACTTCCCCTCACCTTCTCCAAACCACTTCTCATCTCCCCAAGACTCCCTCAAATTCTCTTCAAGACACACAGCCCTGCCAGCACCACAAAACTCCCTCACAGACTGCCCCAAAAGCCCCCCAAACCTCCTCCCAGCACCATAAGTGGCCCCAAGAGGCACAAAATCCTCTCCCAGTGCCCCCAGGAGCCTCCACACTCCCTCCCACCCCCATGGCACCGACCAGGACAGGTTGGTGGACAGGAACATTCACAGACCAGAACAGCATGGACACTTCAGCAGCAATTTGGGCACTTTGGGGAGGACACCCCAGATGGGCAGACCCAGGCCAGGGACTGGGACAGACAACTGCAATTCCAGGAGGACAGGCAGGCTCAGGTGGACACGTTCTGCCAGCACAACTATGAGATTGTGGCCCCAATCTGCCTGGCTTCACTGCCCCAAAATACCCAAATCCTCCTGAATAGTCCCCTGAACCACAAATTCATCCCTAAATCCAAGTGTGGAAACACAGAATACGGAGAGTATTTCCCTGCCTATTTTGAGGCATTTATACGCCCCTGGACATCCCCCCTGGACAACTCTGCTTTTAACCATTGTCCATGGAAAAGGCTGCTAACCCTTTAGAATGACTTAAATTTCACAAAGGTTTAAGTCAGGTGGCTGTATAATATGCAAATTGTCACAAGGTGAAAATCTTAGAGTTTTTACTTTTTTAGCATAGTGAGTAGATAAAGCAGAAAAGAGGAGCAGATGGAGGATTGTTGTTGTTCACCAGATCTCCTTCTTCTTCACCTACTCCATATTTTGCAGTATTGGTAGCATGAAATAATTGGTTAAAATTGCCCCAGTGGAAGGCTACGTGTCTAGGCATTGGTAGAAAAATGAAAATGATGTATAATTGGTTGATCTGTCTATAAAAGGGTCGCAGATTTTTTGTACTGTGCCTTTTGCATATTCTGAGGTTCATGCTATGCTGCCAACTTGTACGTTACTAATAAAATAGCAATAAACAACCTTGAGTCCAAGTAGATTCAGAAGTCCCACTCATCTCTTATTAGCAGCAAGGATTAACTACCCCAATGGGGAATACTGTGGGGGTCATCCACCCTCACACCAAGTAAAATGGTGTAGCTTTAGATACCATTGTTAATTTCTTGATTTTTACCCCAATTTTGGTTGTTTTGACAGGATGAAGGAGGAAACTGTTTAGGTTTGAAAAGAACTCCAAGGTCATCCAGGGCTGCTTGATGCCACCAGAAGAAGCAGTGGGACAGAGCAGATAAGATTTTTTGGGCTGTAAGGTCAACAAATCCAGTCTTGCCAATGAATTTCACATGTTGATCTAAATCCCAGTGGATGTTCCTGCCCCTGCATTCACCCAGGAGAATGTGGAGAGCACCAGCCAGGGCCTTCCCAACACGGATAACCAGGAATGTGGGTATCCAGGGCTCTTCCCAATGTGGGTCCTCTGATGGGAGATAAAGTTGGAGCAGAGGACAAAGCTCTCCCTGCAGTTGGGGCTCTTGCAGGGCTTCCCTTACCGGTGCCTCCGTTGGTGTCTGGTCAAGTGAGAGCTCTGTGAGAAGCTCTTCCCACATTTGGGACACTCGTAGGGCCTCTCTCCAGTGTGGATGCGCTGGTGCTTGACGAGGTCGGGGTTGTTCCTGAAGCCCTTCCTGCAGTCGGGGCAGCGGAAGGGCCTCTCCTCTGTGTGAATCCACTGGTGCTGGAGGAGACTGGAGCTGGTGTGAAACCTCTTCCCACACTCAGGACACTCGTAGGGCCTCTCCCCAGTGTGGATCCTCTGGTGGCGGATCAGGTGGGAGCTCTGGATGAATCTCTTCCCACATTCCCCACACTCGTAGGGCCTCTCCCCCATGTGGATCATCTGGTGATGGATCAGGTGGGAGCTCTGGGTGAATCTCTTCCCACATTCCCCACATTCATAGGGCCTCTCCCCAGTGTGGATCCTCTGGTGGCGGATCAGGCAGGAGCTCTCTGTGAAGCTCTTCCCACATTCCCCACACTCGTAGGGCCTCTCCCCCATGTGGATCATCTGGTGATGGATCAGGTGGGAGCTCT
The DNA here is from genome assembly GCA_020086605.1 of Lanius collurio. Taxonomy (NCBI): domain Eukaryota; kingdom Metazoa; phylum Chordata; class Aves; order Passeriformes; family Laniidae; genus Lanius; species Lanius collurio. The sequence goes on from JACBWW010001769.1 coordinate 9,870, forward strand.
GGCTGCAGCTGTTCCCACATTCCCCACACTTGTGGGGATTCTCCCCATTGTGAAGCTGCTCATGAACCACCAGGTCCGAGCTCTGGCTTGATCTCCAGCCGCCTTCCCCGCATAGGGTGGGTCTTTCCTCCTCGGAGCACCCTGGGCTGGGTTTGCAGCCCCTCCTTGTGCAGGATTTCTGCGGCTTTTCCTCCCCGTTGGATTCCTGCACTGTGGAGCTGCTCAAAACGGCCTCTTCCACCAGGTTCTGCTGCAGGGATTTGTCCTCCCTGGGCTCCATGCTCAGCTCCTTGTCTGGGGGAGGAAGGACAAGGAGAGGATGGGATTTGCCTCCGTGCCACAGGAAGGGGAAGGAGATCCCCCCAGTCCGTCCCCGGCAGGACAGTGTTGGCAGCGGGGTTGTCCTGCAGCTGGGGATGATGCTGGGCTGGGAGATGGAGCAGGAGAGAGGGGGAAAGGGGCACTAACTTCCTCCTCACCTGCCTGGGTGTCCTGGGCCATCTTCCTCTTCCTCACAGCCTCGTCCTCCATCTGGGTTTGGGAATGGGAAATCCTGGTTTGGGGGAAAACAAGGGACGAGCACTTTGGCTTCAAAGGTCCTCCTTCCCAAGTCCGTCTCTAGAACTCCCTGGGCATTGTGTGTCCATAAAAACCTCCCAAACACCAAGATTCAGCCCTGAAAATGACTCCCAGCAGTTCCCTCTCTCTGGTCTCTCCCCTTTGACATTTGGGGGTTCTCCCCTGTCCCAGCTGATGGGGGTCATGCTTGTATTGGGGGCCCCCCTCTCTACTTGGTCTCCACCCATCTCAGGCTGCTGGGAGTCCCAGGAATCTGAAAAGTTCCCCCTCTTCCGCCTCCCCACTTAGAGATGCTGGGGATTTTGAGGGTCCAACGGGTCCTTCTCCCCTTATTCTCTGCTTTAGGTTGCAGGGGACCTAAGAATTCCCCCCTGTCCCTCTCCAGGCTGGTGAGGGTCCCATGAATGGCAGCGCTCCCCCCTCTCTGGGCTCCCGGGGGTCACAGGGGTCTGCTCATCCAGACTGCCGGGGGTCCCCTCGCCCTGGTATTGTCCCTCTCTGCTCTCCTCACGCTGGGGGCCCCGAGGGTCCCAGCTCTGGCTCTCCTGGGGGGTCCTGCAGCCCCCCGGCTCTGGAGGCGGCAGTGCCTGACCCAGGCAGAACGAAAAAAAACCCTCATGGGAACTCCCCAAAGCTCCCTCAAGGGGAATTTTCTGCTCAGCTTTGGAGTTCCTCATTCTCCAAACATCCCCCCAACACAAAAAACCCAACCCAAGGACCCTCCAGGATATCTGGGCTGAGCTCCCCCTCCCTGGGCACCTGCAGGATGGGGGGGCAATGATCCCACAGGTGGGGGGGCTGCGAATTCAGGGAGTGCTCAACCTCATTCTTCATTTTGCTTTTCCTCATCTTTCTTTGTCCCTTCCTCTCTAACTCACTTCTCCTCTCCCATCCCTCCTCCCCCCAGCACCAGTGACACCCTGGGTCCCCCATTCCCGAGCCCCTGGCAGCCCATGGGAGCAGCCGGGATGGAGCCGGGACAGGTCAGGATGGGCAGCGCGGGGCTCTCGGCTGCTCCCACCCACTGGGGCAGGGGAAGCCAGCCCAGGGAAAAGGAGAGGGAAACTGGGAAAACTGGGGGCTGCAGATCCAAACTGGGCCTTGCTGGGAACCCTGGGTGGGGACTTGCAGCCCTTGGGGCTCCTCTGGGGAGCCTG
>JACBWW010001770.1:0-11603 GCA_020086605.1 Lanius collurio
GCCTGATTATGTCTTATTTGTAATACAGAGTGAACTAGGTCACACAGGGCCATGAGGATGATGAGGGGCCTGGAGGGGATGCCTTGTTAGGAGCATCTGAGGATGATTAATCTGGTCAGCCTGGAGAAGAGGAGACTGAGGGGAGACCTCATTGTGGTATTCAACATCTTTACAAGGGAAAGCAGAGGGGCAGGTACCAATCTCATCACTCCGGTGGCCAGTGACAGGACCTGAGGAAATGGCATGAAGCTGAGTAGAGGGAGGTTTGGGTTGGATATGAGGAAAAGGTTTTTCACCCAAAGAAACTTAAGGCATTGTAACAGACTCTCTAAGAAAGTGGTCACAGCATCAAGCCTCACAGAGCCCCAGAAAGGTTTGGACAACACTCTCAGGCACATGATGTGAATCTTGGAGTGTCCTGTACAGGGCAAAATTTAGTATTCATCATCCTGAAGAAACCCTTCCAACTAAGCATATTCTATCATTCTATGACTCTATGCTAGAATAACTATGATAATCCTATGAGATTGTGAGCATGGAAAGAGTGTGATCTTTTCTACTTTTTCATGTTTCTCATCAATGCTATCTGCCTCTGTTTTGCTGTCTTTTGGTAATTTAATCATCCATAAGATAATAATATTTTTAAATTTTGCATGTGGATCACAGTATTTGCCATTCATCATCTGCAGACATCTTATTCTAAATGTAGCTAACATGTTTGGATTAGTTTTCAATGCCAACTACTGTCTGGGTTTTTTATTTTATTGGCATCCCTCTGTGGGAAAAAGTTAGGGAGAAGCTGTGTATCTCTGTGTAGCTAATGATGTAGTCCCTCCATAATTTAATTTTTCTCATCTCAGTGTCATATCAGTGGATTGTTCTAAATCAATTGTCACCCTAGTCAGTCTCACTGTGCTTGATAACTGTGGAATTTAATGCATTCTTCTAGCAAAAAAAAACAAGTAAGGGAATACTTAAAGACAACATGGTTTTATACTGAGAATATGGAGAAAAAAACCTAAAAGTGTGGGTTTGTTGAATCTGTTTATTTTCAACTTTTGTAGAGTACCAAGTTCTGCTAACACCAGTAGATCTTCTCTGTAGATTTAAAGCAGAACTGGAACAACAACAAAAAAAATGCTATGCTTATAATCATCAGATAACACTGTGTGACAGAAAATGCAATCATTTACATGCAAATAGCTTTGAAGCTATACTGACTCTAAAGGTGTAATGGACTGCATTTATTAACGTCATATTCCTTAGAGACATTATACTTTCTCATAGGCTTTGTAAGCTGCTTATGTCCCGGCATGATTTCCTGACAGCAATCTTGTCTTTGCTCTCATGATTTCTTCACTTTTCTCACATTTTCCCTATCTTTCATTTGTCTGTGTGTGTCAATGTCTAACAACACAAATGAGCTGTGGCCTCAAAGCCTCAGGGTTCTACACGTGTCACTTGAAATAAATGGCTTATCTTGATGCAAGATTTAGGTTACTGAGTAAGACTGCAGACTATTAGACTATTTTCTCCACTGGTCTTTTTTTTTTTTTTTTTTTTTTTTTTTTTTTTTGTTATGGTTCTTTTTCATACTGAAGTTCATTGTTGAATTCCTCAGCTTGGAGAAATTTTGAGTACTGTTGCAGATTATTATTGTAAGAATCCAGAAGGTGAAATATTTTCAGGTCAAAGTACATTCAGTACTTTTTTCATAATACCACTGCTGGTATATCACTGATAAAATAGAACATATATGCTAATGAACCAAATACTTGCTGCACTCCTATTTAATGACTTTATTAATGATCTGAGTGATGTGGCAGAGTGTACCCTCAGCAAGTTTTTAAATGACATTAAACTGGGAGGAGTGGCTGATATCAGGGTCAATGGGTTGTGCTGCCATGCAGAAGGATTTCAAGAGTTGGAGAAATGGACTTTCAGGAATCTCATCAGGTTCAATAAGGGGAAGTGAAAAATTCTGTGCTGGATGAGGAACAACTACAGGTAGCAATATACACTGGGGGCTGTATAGCTGAAAAGTAGGCTGGCAGAAAAAGTCCTGGGGATCCCAGTGGACACCAGGTTGGATATGAGCCAGAAATGTGCTCTTGCTGCAAAGAAGATGAAATACATTCTGGTCTGCATTAGACAAACCATTGCAGAAAGACAGACATAAATAAAGATTTATGCCCTGTCTCTGTGTGTTAAAAATTAGCAATACATCTGAGTCTGTTGGCCTCATTCTTCTAAAAATTTGGGTTCTTCGAGTGTGTTGCTAAAACCTATCAAGGTTGTAGAAGAACAGAAGTTAGTCACCTGGTCTAATTCAGCCCCTGGATTGATCTTCCTTCTTTGTTAAGTATGCACCAAGGATCCTAATTTCTCCAAAGCATAGTTAGCAATCGTGAGTATCCCTGTAAGGGATAATTAGACTTTACAGTAATCAACTGTGTCTTTTGAATTCAAAGGTCAAGAATTACTCCAGCACATCCCTGAAAACTATTTGCCTCAAGAAGAAAATAATTAGCAGACAACTTGAAATAAGGATCATCTAGGCAGTTATTTTCAAACTTTTGGGATAAATTAAAAGAAAAAAAAATAGTTTTTATAAGTCGGGACCATATTAGCTGTAGTTTCAGTTTATTTCCTTTACTGAGACATGCAATTTATAACACCCTTGGAATTCTTTAGTGACTAGAATGGATGGTTATATCCTTTTTTACTAAATAATCAGGTATTAAAAATCTTTCTAACAAATTTAGAAAATTCTTAGTGATCAGTGATATTGCAAACAGAATTCTAAGTTTCTCCATTCCTGTCTAGGTTTTTATTTTTACTGTTACAAGTTGATTTTCTAATTGCCCTCTATTTTTCTCCTCTCTCTCATAGAATTCTAGAGGGACGCACACAAACATTTGTTATTTTCCTGATTCCTGAAATGCTGTTTCACCTGTGTTTGTATTAGTATTCACTCTCCAAAAGAACACTAGGAGAGAGGAGGTCTAAATAATAAATGATTACCTTAAAGCCTGCTCAAGTGTTGCCTTTTTTATAATATATATGGATGGCTGAACTTGCAAACTATGAAGTTGATCATAAACATGTTTTTTAAAACTCATATCCAAGGCAGCCCTTGATTTGACATTGCATAAGTAGTCATCTTAATAGCCTAAAACTTTTCTTTATATGTTGGGATATTTATTTGAGATCCAATGTTATGAAAGAGTAAATAATATGTACACAATTGTGACAGTTTTTCTTTAAAGAACTTGCAGCATAGAGTGGCTATTAAATAGTGTATGAAATATTTCTCTAAATAATGCTGAAAGACACTGCTTTCTTCTGCAAATTCAACTTTTCATTGTAAGAATATATTATTCTCTTTAAATATCTCTGGATCTCAGTAACATTTTAAATGTTCCCATCCAATATTAATAGCTCTAATTACTTTCTATAGTGTTTTTGATTAACTAATTTAATCCATTATATGATTTTGAATGAAATATATATTTTTAGTAGAGATATTTCCAAACCTTTATAAAATTTGGTATATGGGGCTATTTACACCATCACTAAGTCACTTTTTTTTTTTTGTCCTAAAATTAGGAAGGTTGTTAAAAATAAAAGAAAAGGCAGAAACACATTTAGATGTTTTCAGTACTTTTGCAGAAGAAAAGTACACAGTAAGACAGAAGCTATTGCTGTAGGCTCAGCAACTGTTGGAGGACTGATGTCTATTGAGAGATCAATATATCATTTCTCATTTTGAAAGGAGCCATTGTCACCTGGCATCAAAATGACACTTTAAAAATGCTCGATATGGTTTGCTCCTCTCTTTGAGGACCAGGATCTCCACCTTAACCCAGACTGAATATTATCCAAGTGGCTCACTCCAGCAGCAAGACACAAATGCTTTCACACATTTAGCTTCAAAACTATGGAGGAGTAATAATTTCCGGTTTACTTTTTAAAAAGATATTTTTTCTCTTATGCATCATTTCCACTGGATCCCTTTAGAGGAGAACACAGGAAATAAGCACATTCAAGCATTCTGATATCGCTGGGTATTGAGATCCTTGTGCTGAAGACATTCTTCTAGAGCATTTCAAAACTGCAAGGTTTGTACAAATGGTCACCTTTCTACTTACTGATTTGCATGAACCCAATCTTTGATAGATACATTCCAGAGAGCTTTATGGCATCTGTCTTATTTACAAGTAGTCTAAACTGTAGATATAAAATACTGCAATTAATGACACATACTGTAACAGGTCTCCCTTAATAATTTCACCAGACTTTTATGTTAGAACAAATAGAATGAGATTGAGATATTCTCCAGGGAATTCTTCCTACTCTACATTTTGATATTTTTATTTGACCAACAGACATAGACAGAGTTGGATAAGGATACTTTAGAGCTTTATGTAGGTAAAATCTGGAGCTTGAAAAATACCTGAAAAAGGCTGGCAGGTTGAGATAGTATTTTGGTGTTTTGAAAGGGAAGTTATTTCTGACAATTGAAAAGAAATTTATCCTTGAAATCTACGTGCTTCAGTTAGGAAAATATTGAGCATATTGCATAAGCCATGAACAAATACACTTCAAAATAACAATCAGATTTAATTTTAAAAGTTCATATAATTTTAGCTTTGTGATTAAGTTCAAAGACCCTGAGGAGTTTAACTTTGTAAAGAAAGTACATCTGATACATTCAAAGAATAATGTTAATTTACAATAAATCAGGAGGTATTATTAGTTATTAATACATATAAAAGTACTCATTATTTTTAAAGAAATCTTGTCCAACTTCTTGGTTTTAAGTGGATTTAATGTAGAATATACATTAAATTTCTACTACCAGGATTCCATGGTACTACAAAGATGTCCTTTTCATTTAATGAACAAATCTAATAATCTCTCCTTCTAAAATAATCTTAGCTGTGCAACTTCTTTCAATCTTTCTCTTTCCTTGCCTTACAATTACATATCTGATTTCCCAGTATCACCAATACAAGAATTTGTTTTGGAAGAAAATGACAAATTTGAATCAGTTCCTAAATGATTAAAACCTTCTCACAGAGCTCAGGACAGTAGAATTGGATTAGCACTTTTCACCTACTTTAGTAATTTAATTAACTAATTAATGTGCGTAATTAATAATAATTCTTTGGATTTTTAAGTGTTCCGTTGACTTAGAAACTTTGTGAATAATCATATGCCACAGGAATCTGAGACCACTCTTCATCTGTCTGTTTTGTAAATATTAGCCTGAGGGAATGCACCATTACACTGGTTGGAACCTGTCAAACAATGCTGATTAAGTTTGCAGGATTTGCCTCTCAAGTATGTGTTATAGCCATAAGCATTAGCTGGAAAAATTATTCTATGGGAATACTAAATCCAGACTTCAGCTTCTATTTCTGCAGGATGATTTATTTAATTTATTCCCATTATTACTGTAATCAATTCATTAGCTTCTTTAGACTCCAAATGTAATAGATCTCCTCATGATAAAATTGAGCTCTGAATTGTTGCCTAAGAAAAATATAATTATACATATATCTAAATTATTATCATTCATTTGCTAAAACCTTAAAAACATCCTGTTGATTTTTCTGAGATGAATTATTTTTGTTTCCACTCAAAAGTCAGTTGCTGCTCTGGGAAAAATACTCTGGTTTTAAAGGTCAGAAAATTGAAAATTCCATTCCTAAATTAAGTTATGAGCAGTGTTTAGAACCAAAAGATCATTCCTCTACTGAAGGCTTTCAAGGAGATTGATTGCAGAGTGTGTTGAATGTAAGACTGTTCAGTCAGGTTCCTTGAAGAGCAGCAGTGAAGAAGAGCTCCGAGGGGTGGTGATGTTGCTGCCTTGGTCAGTATGACCATTTGCACCCCTGGTTTGCTCTGAGAAGTCCACACCAGCTGGCACTAATCACTAGCACAGAGGAATTATGCAGAACAAACAATACTCAGTCACTCCACTGGAGAATTCCAGAGAGCTTTCTTTTGGAAGAGCCTTTGTTTGATCCAACAGGCATCTAGCAACACAAACCATGACACAGTAAATGTGGAGAAGCAAGAGGCTTAGAAAACTTGTGTATAATCTAAACACAGAAAGGGAGCTTCAGATTTCCCTGCAGCTGGAGAGAGAGTAATTCAAAGTCAGTAGTTCTCACACCTTTTAAGCACAGAAGACTGGCTGTTCTGGGGAAGAGGATGAACCCAGTAACTGGCCCTGCTGCTCTACCAAAACACAGGAAAAGAAAAAATTTATTTGACAGAGAATGAGAGTGTGTTGCCAGGAGGGAGGAAGAGAATGAAAGGACCTCTGGTGTCCAGTCCCTGATCCTATGTTCCTTGTGCATTTGGATAGAGAAGACTGGGTATAAAATGCATAACCAAACCTAAAAATGGAAACCAGGATGTCCTGAGTTTGGCAGGGAAGCAGGTAAAAGGAGTACCTCATATTTTTCATTCCCACAGCACAAGGGAATGATCCTGTACTGATTCATCCATGCTTACTTTCATAAGAACACTCCAATTCATGGAATAACCACCCTCCATCTCTCCTCAGAACATGGAAGAGTGAGGGATCTGTGGCTTCAAGCTTCCTTCCAGTCCATGACATGTTCTACAATCTCAACACATCAGAGCTACCCTAAAGCTACTTGGCCTAAACGTGAGTGTAGCACCCTTAATTCTGAGCAATATTTTCTGAGCTATTATTTCAAATATAAGGTGCAAAACCCACTACCACAGTATCCATATCATTATTTGAGTTAACCCTATGAGGAACACTAGCCCTAGAACTTCAGTGTGCTGTGCAAAGGAAGTTTTCACCCTTCCAAACAATAATTAATTGAGAAATATATACCTAAATATCTGTGGTCTCTTTCAGAGCTCTGGCTTCTAAAAATAAGTGTCAAGTATCGCACCTCTAGAGACATATTTGTAAGAGCTGGAGAAACTAGAAACCAATAACACGACAATAAAAATACTCTTATGGGCCTTATTCCCCAAGGATTAAATAGAATTTTTAACCCATAGAATCAGCATGAAGCTGTGTCAGGGGTGATGTAGGTTGGATACTACAAAAAGTGTTTTTATGCAGAGAGGGTGGTTGAACACTGGATGAGGCTCCCCAAGGACGTGTTCATAGCACCAAGCCTGACAGAGTGTAAGAAGCATTTGGAAAACACTCCTAGTCAAATGGTGTGATTCTTGGGATGTCCTGTGCAGGGCCAGGAGTTGGACTCCATGATCCTTGTGGGTCCCTTCCAACTTGGGAGATCCTACGATTCCAGCTTTCATCCTATACACAATACCAGAGTGATACAAATGCTAGAGGAGGAAACAGTGACAACTGCTAGAGACTGCTCAGTACTGCAAACTTTTGGCTGCTATTTAATGCATAATAAATGTAATATTATCTCTCTTAATGGAAAATTAATGTGTTGTGAGTGCTGTGACACAGACGGCTAAGACTGCCTGGTAGAAAATCTGGTGATTACAGGACTCCCAGAATAACTTTGTCATTTTAGAAAAACAAGCAATTAAATAGACAAACAAACAAAAAAGAAAAACAAAACAAAAATTTTCCCCTTATGTATTTCATGTTTTTTTTATTTCTTTATTTGTAGTTGTTGCTCTAAAGCTTAATATGAAAGCTCAATTAATAATTTTGATAAAAGTTAATAGCATTAAAACAGAATGAGATTTCAGGCAGGGGAATGGGTGTAACAGTGAATTCCCCACCCATTTGACTTATCTGGTAAATATGAAGATCATAGAGATGTTGGGGTGACCTGTAAGTAGCAAGAGTAAGAACCACTGTATTATTGTGAACTATTGTCACAGGAAATTTTCTCTCTTTCATTTTACAAAATTTGTAGAGGTTCCCTCTCTAATTTTTTTTTTAATTAAGTGCTTTAGTTCCAGCAGAGAAAAACACATTAACTTATGTCTTACCAACCATATTAAAATCGCAAATCATGTTTTGGGACCAGATGTAGAGGCAGATTGAACATAGTGGGGATTCATGTATTTCAGAAATCTGCACAAAGAGTTTTTGGAAGCTAGGTACTTTTATCTCATATTGCTACTTTTATTACTATCACATCGATATTTTTCCTAAGGGATACAGAAGGTTTTCTTCACTATACTTTAGGTGTACATTTCTCCATTTCCAAAACCTTTTGCAGAAGGCTGTTGCTTAAGCAAGACCTGTTTCTATTCACAGTCAGGGAGGTTTATGTCATCCAAATGTCCACATTTCATCTAGATGAAGCTGTGTATGTTCCCCCAGGAAAATCCAAGCCCCAGTTACCTAGCAAGAGTGAGGGACCTACAAGCAAATGAAAGGTTTCATTTGTTTCTGATTCAGTCAGATTGCCTAGGATATTAACAGAATTGTAGATTTTGGCCTCGGGACCCTGGCTAATGTCTGACATTATTTACTTAGTGGTAGTATAAGAGCCATTAGTCCAGAATATTTTCCCCCTCACTTTGACTCCTCCAGAGTGAAGGATGAGCATAAATAGTGACATATAGCCTGAATCTACTTCTGGTGGTTGAGTGAAATATTTATGATGTCCCTGCTTATTGTTCTGCTATTAAGTAGTCATGTATCAGAATAAACTTTATAAGAGTAATAAAAGTGAAAAATACCCTGATACATTGTTAAAATATACATATATATACAACAGGTATACATATTTAAGCATCTATCTGTACACACATATAAGATGTATTAAAGGCCAATAAAACATGCTTGTATGTTATATTGTGGTATACTAATTTCAGGCAGTAAAAATTCATATGTTACATTCTGTCATGTCTCTCCATTTATGTGACAGAATATTTATGGTGGAGATATGTTATTGGAAAAGATAGTGTCAGTTTGGGCTTACATTCCACCTATAAGAATCTCTGTGATTTTCCTGTCCTTTGCTCTGAACAGAAAGACTACATGTGAAAAAGTCGTAGTCTCAAAGACCTCTAAAATACTGAGATAGCAGAGCTTAAGGGTCTCTTTGCATGTGGAATCAAAGCAGGTATCAGAAAGCTCCAGACAGTGGGAAAAGTGGAAAAAATCACCTCTGCCCTTCACTCAGTACAAAGCCTAACTGGGGTCCTTTGCTGTCCTCTAGTCCTCTTTGTGGCCTGAAAAAAAAGGTACTGTTGCCCATCTTGTGATTCCTGTGATGGTTTCCTGGTGTGGTCTATTCTCTGCTTTGTAGATTTGATGAAACATTTGAACCACCAGAAATGCTAGTGTGGGCTTCAGAAAACTCTGGTGAATACCCTTGTTTGTCGATGCAAGATCACACAGGTAATGCTGTCAGTTTAAACCTCTATTATTTCCTTAGAGAAACAGAAGAGAAATAAAAAACATGATAAACGAATTAGACTTATATAGTACCTTGATATAATGTGTTTAATTTGTAAAATAACTGTGATTAAAGTAGGGATAGCTACAATTTTCTCACTCCCTGCAGGAGAACTAAAGCATAGAAATACCAAATGATGTTCCCAGTATTACCTTGTGTATGAAAAGTGGCTGGAAAGGAAGCCCAGACATCTCATTGCAGCCTTTGGTATATACATATATATATGTTGTAGTAGTTAAAAAAAAAAAAAAAAACAGAGTACAAAACCATTAAGAGAAGAAAGTTTTACTTTAAATAATTAAAATTAGGTTCAATTTAGTTATTTTACAGCTGTAATTCACTTAGAAATGTATTTTTTTCACTACCTGTGGCCGAAAGAGGGTGAGAGAGAAAAGTGAAATGACCTGTGTGTGCTCATGAAGTAGTTTACAGGGACAGAGGCAATTGTCACTTGATGGTGCTGTGGTTCCATGGCTGTCTTTTTCCAGCTTTTCCATATTACTTTATCTGAGATGCAGAGTATAAATCTTCTCCAGCAAACACAGATCTCAGAAGTTCAAATAAAGACCATAATATCAAAAGTGCCTGTAGCATGGCGCCAACCAAGAGCAAGGCACTCAGGCCTGAGGAAAAACGGGCTTGGCTGTCAGTGTGTGGTGGGTGCTTGATGGACTGCTCAGAGTGGGTGCAGTTAGGTTCCAAGTGCTAAATGTAGAGCAGAAATACAGGGAGATGGTAAAACAAATAACCTGAAACCAGGATCAGAAAGTTTAGAGTGCCACTAACATTTCTTTTTCCTGCGTTTTGACATTGACTTTGGACTCAAGTGGTAAACTTATGGAGTTGGAGTTGAGATGAAACATTGAATGGATGAGCTCACTTTTTAGAATGCACATAGCTGTCAAATATTTACACCTACAGAGAGAACCTTAGCATAATTTGAATAACTCAAGCAATTATATTTTAGAGGGGTTTTGGAAAAAAATAGAAATTTCCAGGGAAGATAGTTACCTAAATGTATGTTTAGATATTCGCACACAGGATTTCATTAGTCACTCACCCAAAACAAAGTTCCAAACCCGTAATCTTTTACCAAATTCAATTTTCTGTTTCCTTGGTTATTTTTATTTGGGGATGGAAAAGAGGAGGCAGCTGGGCAAAATAAATATAGAATGCCTAATTAGTAATGTTGCCCATCACTTCCATTTTAAGACCCTGATTTCGTTTGTTTATAAGTTTGCCAAACTTCAACCATCTGGACTGAAATTTCCCAGCCTGTAGGCTGACTAAAAGAAACAGAAAAGAAAAAAAATGAACAAAGCTATCCAGGCATTTTTAGGGATTGGAATATAGGAAAATACTATTTTCTCCATTGTAAAAGAAAAAAAAAAACTATAATTTTCTCCAATAATTCTGGTTCTTTTTCTCCTTAGGTAAAGGTCTTGAAAGGCAGTAGAGAAAGGGCCATGTAGGAAGTGTGACTTTTTTTTCTATGTCTCAAAAAATCTGCAAAAGTAGGTCAAATTTAAAGATTTAAATTTTTAATTTTTTTTTATATTTCATACACACAAGCCCTTCAAAGACTTGTTTCCTTTAAAAATTTTAAATCTTCAAAGATTTTAGTCCTACTGGTCATGCTTCAATCTGGCAACAGAGAGTCCCTGGATCTACATCTGAGTTCCCATGGGCCCTACAAAGTGCCTGTGCTGATTGTGCAGACCACATTTTTGGACATCATGATTTCACCTGGTTTGTTGTGCAAGTTTGGTTGGGGTTTTTTTGGTTTGGTTGTTTTTTTTTTTTGGTTTTTTTTTTTTTGTTTTGTTTTGTTTTTTTTTGGTTGTTTTTTTTTTTCCCAAAGAAATATAAAGAGAATGGAAAAAATTGAATAAAAACTTAAACAAAAAAACTGCTAAAAAACTGGACTTGGAATGCCTAAACCAAAAACCGAGGAAGGAAGAGGCTGGATAGATTTGAGAAGAAAGGAAGTGTGGGGCTAAAGTTTTAATGAAATGCTGCAAGGAGCTACACCAGCATGTAGTTCTCATCAGAACCTGAAACGTTACCTAAAGTTTTTCTTTCCCATCATGTATCTGCTCTCAGCATGTGTTTGTGAATTGCTAAGGCCAAGGATTCTTTCTTTAATCCTAGTCTACACAGATAAACACATCATAAACCTGCTATTCCAGTAATACAAGTGCTAAAGAT